>SIJG01000298.1:0-29868 GCA_023374025.1 Heterodera schachtii
GCCTCCCCCTCCCCTCCTCAAGGGCCCATGCGTACGCCTCGGACGCGTACGCTCACACCCTCAGCAACCATACGCCCCGCACCACCAGCGCTTCGACAGGGCGCACGCCCCCCATCACCAACCGTCGTCGCCCCCCCCCCCACCCCGGCGCACGCCCCCCCCCCTCCCCCAAAAGGCTCAATGCGTACGCCTCGGACGCGTACGCTCACACCCAAGCGTACGCCCCAACGACGACGTCAACTAGCGCCGCCGCCCGCGTCCCCCCCCCCCCCCCCCCCGCGACAACGACAACGACACGACGACCGCCCGCGTCCCCCCCCCCCGCGCACGCCCCCAAAAGGGTACTGTAGGCTACCAGAAAAAAAAAAGATAGGTGCCTATTGTAGTAATGACAAAAAAAAGTTTAGATTTAAAAGGAGTAAAAAGTATTCCAATTTTTTCAGCATGGACTTGTATTTGGAAATCGGAAAAAAAATTTCAAATTTTGGCATTTTGTCAAATAATGATTAATTTTTTTTTTTTTTTTTGCTAAATTTTACCTAAAAATAGAAAATTTTCAGTGAAAATCCGGCAGCAGCACAGGCACCGCCCACCCCTTCTACCAAAAATAAACTCACATTTTTTCTTAACAAATTGCCCAAAATCGTAAAAATTTTCTCATTTTTTATTGAAAATCTGTTAACAAATCACAACCAATTTTGTTTTTCGATTTTTAATCCATCGACACGCTTTAACATCCCCTTCTACAGATTTAACACAAAATATAAACTAGGCAAAAAATTCATTCCCTTTGCTGGGAGGGTAACAAAATTGTGGAATCAACTCGATAAAGAATTAATTAAAACAAATTCTTTAAATCAATTTAAAACAAAACTTAAAAGTTCACTAGGGTAAATGTAAGACCGGAAAAGCTAGAATTATAACAATTTCCTAAGTGATTTGGTATTTTTATGTTTCGACCTTATTTGACTTTGACCTCAATTTATTTTATTTATTTTCACATATGTTTGTCTTTTTAATTTCCTGTGATCATCCATATATTTTGTCACTTACTCTACGACACATTTAAGAATAGTCGTCAGAGTAAGTGGTTTTCGCCCTTCTGATGACTTTTTTATTTTTATGAATAAATAAATAAATTATTTAAAAAGTCATATTCATATCAGTGAGCGACCTTCGAGTACTTAATTTCTCCAATTTGCTAAACTCAATGCAGCCTTGAGGCCACATTTTTTTGTATACAATTCTTTCTGATATATTTTTGAACCTTTTCTAACTTAAAATTACTTTCTCGCCAATTTTATACTCATTTCATTTTTATTTATTTATGACCGTAAGAAAATGGCTTTTAAAACTAATATTTCAAATATCTAAAAAAGTAAAAAAGCATAAACCGACAAAAGTTTTATTAGGTTTTAAAAAGTTTCGTTTTTTTTCTGTTCGCTCAAACCTGAGAAAAATCTCACTAAAAATGGGGTTTATGATTTTGTAGAAAAATTTCTCACACTAAGATTTTGATCAGAACCCAAAACTAACTTTTGTGAATTTTTCATAATCTGATTGTGTCTTAAAAATTTAAAATTACTCAAAATTTTTGTGCAATAATTCTTTCAATCCCACGGGGAATCGCATTGAAGTTTTTTGATTCTTAATCATCATATTAAATTTCTTAATTAGGGTTCTTTTTATCTAAACAAAAAATTCTGTTCGGTTTGATAAATTTTATAGCCAAGAAAATAAGTATCAATTTTTACACAGACCCCCATTTTTACCATGGTTTTTATGGGTCGGATATCTTATAAAGATTTTGAAGAGAGATTGATATAAATAAATTTTTGGTTCGACTTTCTTTGATAAATTAATATTAATTTATATGCCCAACAGAAGCCACGGAAATTTTCTAAGTCAATTGCATACGGAAAAATGAAAAACCTCGAACCTTACCCCCCGATTAAATAATTTTGAAATAAATTTGTTAGTAAAAACAAACAGAACAAATGAAAATGAATTTTTATGCCCAACTGAATCCAACAAATGCCATTTTAATGAAATGCAAAAGCACAATAAATCAGCCATAACAATATAAATGGGAAATCAAAAGACTCTATTCCAATTTAGACAAATGACCATCCTTAGTTTCTTGGGCTTAGTCAATTCCTACATTTTTGCTATCAAATGAAAGCTTAAAGTCTCAGGAATTTATAAATTGGCATTTAAAATTTTGAAGACTTCAAGCTTTCATTTGATACCAAAATTAATTAAGGATGGTCAATTGTTTTGGATTCTTAAAATGGAATAGTGCCAATGATCGCCAACATTTCTTTCCCTCCTCCGAATTTACATACGCTTCCGTCCGATCATTTCTCACTGTTCTCCTTTCCACTCCGATTTTCACTACACATCAATGTTTTCAATCAAAATATGATCCAAATTCCTCAAAGTCACTGAATCCTCCTGTTTTGTTGCTTGATGATGACCCGGCAAAATTTGTTGATGAATTGGGTGTGTTTCCTGCAAATGATCCTTTTGAAATTATAAAGTTACTTAATTTTTTCTTTAAAATTATTTAAAGACAGCCTTTTTATATATTTAAGAAGCCATAAAAGTCATATTATCTTTTCATATTCTTTTTCCCGAAATTTGTTATTTTAAAATTAATTTTTCCCAACATACGTATTCAAGAAGCATCCTATGTTTTTTTGCAATGGTCATGCATATATATTTATAAAAATTTAAATTTTAAAGTCCTTAAAAGACAATTGAGCCAAAATGAATTAATATTTTCGATGCCCTAAGTATTCTCTATTTATCAAAATATATCACTTGGTTTCAAAAAAGTCCTGCTGGTCAAACAATACAAGACTTGTTGAAACTTTATGACCATAACTTGTTTTTATAAATTAATATTCCAGTAGAGAACAGATATAGCTAGTGAATGATACCAAATTAGTTGAAATTGAGCAAGTTATAAATTTTTATGGTTTACATTTTTTATTTTCATAGCCCTTGGCGGTTTTTAGGAAACGACCTAGCGCCCCCAGTTGGACCTGGGCCTACCGGGTCGGTTAGGAGGTTTGAGTTTTTTAAAAGTCTGTTCCAGGTCCCGCGTAGAGGACTCTCCTAGAGTTTTCTCGAGTCGAGACTCTCGAGTATCACTATCAATTGCACACATTCATTGTTTTGTTTGTTTCTATAGATTAAATGCATATGATTGGATCGTAAAATGTGATATGCTATGGTGGTTAGTGATTTTTGAGGTCCTCCATTTCAATTAGAAGATATTGACCAAAAATGATAATTTAGATCCCCAAATATTGCTTATTAAAACGTCAGAATTTACCCATCACCCAATCCCCGGCATTTAAGCCCCAAAGGTATGAATTTCAAATTGAAAAGTCATTTTTTTGACAAGGTGGTTTTACTAAAACATAGTCCTGGTGTACGATTAAGCCGATTTTGCGACCAAAATGATCGCTTGTTAATCTCTTTTTATAATATTCTCCTTATTATCAAAGAGAAAATTATTTGAAATTATAAAATTGTATTTTTCAATTATTTAAATATTACATTTAGCATTTCTCGAGATTTTGCTAATTTTTAAAGATTTACTTTTATTCACAAAGTTCAAATCTGTTTGCCATGTTGTGATGATTGTGCATTTTTATTTGACCCAGACCCTATTCTTACCAGAGTAATTTTCTACCCTATTGGACTCGGATCACCACCGGGTCGGGTACCGAGTTTGGATTTTTTTTTTTAAAAGTCCCGGCTATTTATATCTCCGAGACTTTTCTCGAGTCAAAACTCTCGACAATCTCTACCAATTGCACTCCTTCAATTGGTGACTATTTTTTTTTTTTGCTGGTTTTAGTGCCTTCATTTCTGTTTAAAATGTTTAAACTTACGGGCGCATCCTTTTGAAATATGATTTTTCATTGCTAATGTCATACTGTCCGGAATTTTATATTCTTCTCCACATTTATTGCACTTTGCAAATTGCTGTTCACCGTCCAAATATGTAGTAAAATGTTCATCGACTGGCAACATTTTTCTAACTAAAAATGTAAATGAATATCAATTTAATACAAAAATAATTACGCAAAAAAACGAAATGCCATTGTAATTTAAATTAAAATTGATTGTTTTAATTGCCTTGTTTTATGTTTTAAAAATTTGCTGTTTTATTTTTCTAAGACTTACGTCAATTTTTCGAAAGTTAAATTCTTAAGGGTGTATTTCTCCATTTTTGTTATAAAATTTCTCAAATATCCAAAAAATGAAAAACCGTCGATAAAATTTTATTTGGCTTTTTTTAGAAAGTGTTTCTTTTTTTTCTGTGAAAGCTAAGAAAATATTATTAAAAATTAACTTTATTGTTTTTGTTGTTTTCTCAACCCAAAGACACTTTTGATCACACCCAAAACTAACTTTAGTTAATTTTTCACCTGACCGGGAAATGCATCAGTGGGAAATGGGTCAGTAGAAAATGCGTCAGTGATACAAATATTTTAAAATAAAATACTGTAGCATTAAGTATTGTAGTAAAAAAGTTAACTTGTATAAAAACATCGTTCAGAATTCCAGACCCCGGACCTGAATTCGAACAAAAACTCAAAATTTCAAATTTTCGAAATTGTCGTTTTTGTTCAAGATCGGCTTGAATACACGAAATAAATTTAAAGCAACCAACCATTCAACAAGAGATCATTTACTCCATTTTTGAACCAAAAAATACTAAATTCGATAATTTGGACCTTCGACTTTTTGCTGGATTTGTGATCAATGACCAAGAAAACCCAATGAACTTGTTTTTATGAGAATAAAGTTTCATTGACGCATTTTCTACAGACGCATTTTCCAATGACGCTTTTTCCGGGAGCCAATTTTCATACTGATGGTTTCTTTAAAAAAAATAAAAGTCCCAACTTTTGTTCGCAAACACAAAAAAGAAAGTGTTTTATACTAATTAGGCTATGGAGAATTTACATAAAATTCTTATCCCTACAAATCACAAAAATATTTTCAAAATTTTTCCCGGCGGCGCCTATCGGCACCACCAAACCCCACCTTCCCATGTCCCAAAGTTTCTTAAAAAAAACTCGCCTAAAAATGATTTGATGGTAAAAAGTCGCAGTCGCCCGAGGGTGGGGTACCTACTAGAGACCGGACGGGATCGGGATCCCGCGGGATTTCTTCGGGATCCCGCGGGATTAAATTCGGGCTCCCGACCTCGGGATCCGTCCCGAGCGATTTTTTTAAATTCACCGGGATTGATCGGGATCAGGATTTCATCGGGATCCCGAATCGGGATCCCTCCCGACCATTTTACCAATCCTGCGGGATCCCGCGGGATTTAAGTCACGACAATTTTTCGAAAAATCTCCATTTTTTAATTAAGATCTTGAATTTTAAATTAAAAAATATTGTCATTTGCTAATTTTTTTTAAAAAATCCCTTAAAAATCCCAAAAAATTTCACGGGTCTCCAAAATTCTACTAAAATTTTCAAAATTTGACGCAAAAGTTGGCCATTTTGGATTTTTATTTCTTTCAAAAAAACAATTATCAAAAATTATTTCTTTAATTCCTAATTCTTCTAAATCTAATTAGGTAGTTTTATGGCACAACGATTTTTAAGAATTCTGTCCAATAATCAGAATAAAAATTGCTGTTTACGTATTTTTCCTTCGATGACTATCGGCACCGCCCGACCCAAGAATCCATTATTTTCTTATAAATTAATTAAAAATCACAAAATATGGACAGTTTTTGTATAAATTCTGTTAACAAATCACAATCAAATTTTCAAAATTTTCCGGCGGCGCCTATCGGCACCGCCGGCCTCCCCCCTGTTCCCCTTAAGTTTTTGAAAAAATTCGCTGCGAAAAAATTCTTAAAAATCTGATTTTTGATCCCGATGCAGTTCACGATTTTCTAATTTCCTTAAAATTGATAAAAATGATAATAGGAGGCCAAAATACAGAAATTGACATTAATTGATTAAATTGTAAAAAAAAATATTTAAAGCTATGTTGTTAAATGTTCTAATTTTTGACCCTAAAGTCTACTTTTTAGGCATGATATTCTAATTTTGGAAAAAAAAATTCTATAAAAACTACCATCCCTATTTTTCACAATCGAATTGATCAATTATAAATATTAGATAAGCATTTGAACAAAACTTAAAAAAAAAATTGGATTTTAGCAAATCCCGATAATCCCGCGGGATCCCGAAAAAAATCTTCGGGATTCATCGGGATCGGGATTCGGTCGGGATCCCGACTCGGGATCCGTCCCGATCGGTTTTTCCAAAATGTTCGGGATGATCGGGATCGGGATTACCCAACTCGGGATCCCTCCGACCCCAGTTGTCCGGTCTCTAGTACCTACCCCCGGATTCTGTACCGGGTTTCGATTTTCAAAAAAAAGTCCCGCGTATTGGTCTCTCCGAGACTTTTCTCGAGTTAAAACTCTCGAGAATCTATACCAATTACACTCCTTCAGTTCTTCACAGTTTTTTTTTTCATGTTTTTTGCTTATTCTATTTAAATTTTTTAAACTCACTGCGACATCCCTTTGAAACATGTTTTTTCATATTTGCTGTGTTCCCGTTCGTTAGTTTATATTGTTGTCTACATTTTTTGCACACTGCCTTTCTTTCACCATCTATCACAGATTCTTCAAAAGAGCCAGAGAGTTGCGACGGCATTTTGTAGCTAAACGGTAAATGAAAAATCTGTTTTATTTTTTTAAAATTTGTTTTTTTAATTTTCTCAGTTTTCTTGCAACTTTTCGAAAGTTCAATTCTTAATGGGGTATTTTTTATATGAAATTTCTCAAAAATACAAACAATGTAAAATATCGTAAAATAGGTAGAATTTTTGTTTGATTTCAGAAAAAATTTCAGTTTTTTTTGTGGGCTCAAACCTGAGAGCCTTTCCGTTTGGCATACAGTTCAGCACGTTAATCGACAATGCCAAAATGAGCACGAGGACGAAATGGTGAGAAGAAAACATTTTCACTGTTTCTAAATTGGCTTTGGAAATTAACAATTAAATAAAATTTCAAAATAAACTTTTTGAAGTAAAACAAATTTAAAGTGCTCAAAAACTTAAAAATAAAAGGATTTAAATTTTTTTTATAAATAAAAATTAAAATATAATAAATTTATAAAAATTATGAACAATTGTATAATATTCATTAGCATTTGCTCCGCCTTATATTGCGACAATTTCTATTAATACAAGTAGAGTATTATACAATCGTTTGCATAAAACCTAATGATTATACAACAATGAATTCTATAATTAATCAATAATTTCCTGATGCTTCTCTGTGATGTCAGCCTTTTTAAATTTATACAACAATGAATTATATAATTGTATAATCAATCATTTACTGATGCTTCACTGTGATGTCAACCTTTTTAATTTTATACAACAATGAATTATATAATTGTATAATCAATCATTTACTGATGCTTCACTGTGATGTCAGCCTTTTTAAATTTATACAACAATGAATTATATAATTGTATAATCAATCATTTACTGATGCTTCACTGTGATGTCAGCCTTTTTAAATTTATACAACAATGAATTATATAATTGTATAATCAATCATTTACAGATGCTTCACTGTGATGTCAGCCTTTTTAAATTTATACAACAATAAATTATATAATTGTATAATCAATCTTACTGATTGCTTCACTGTGATGTCAGTCTTTTTAATTTTTTGTAATTTTTGGCTAGGTGTTCGCCTTTTTCTGAATTCATTTTCACTGATGAAATCACCGGGAACCATTTTCTGTAGAATAAATATAAAAAAACATTTTTTTTTATAAAACAATTTAGGTTTAAAACTTTTTCTATGTACAGTCATGGTCATTTGATTACATACCCCAAGCTTTTATAAATCTAACCCTAAATGCAACCACCTAATTTTGGTGGTCACATGTTTAAGACGGATCAATTTTTCAATGAATAAATCAAAATTTTGTGTGCAAAAAAATTTTGAAAAAATTCCTGCCAATCAAACTTTTGATGCTGATCATAAAGTCTTTTACAGCAACTTGATCAGATCACTCTTTCATAGTGATCGGACACGCAAAATGTACTGAAAATCGGAAAAGTTCTCGAAAAAAAATTTCCTAATGGATGTGAATTTTTTTTTGCAAAAAAATGGATAAGCCGTCTTACATGAAATTATCTTTCGAATCGATAAGCAGGGCTTCCATTTTTATGTAAATACATTTTTTTCCTGGCTGTCCATGCTCTAAATAGTGGGAAAAACACTTTCTTTTTTGTGTTTGCGAACAAAAATCGGGATTTTTTATATACATATTTTTACATATTTGGGGGTTTTTCTACATATTACATATGTACATATTTTTATACATATTTTGGACTTTTTCGCATTTTTGTATACTGTTACGCCCCAAAGTCCGAAGAGGAATAAAAGAAATATTTATTCAAAAAGAAAGGTCAGTGCGAATAGGGTCAAATATTGATTGGGAGCAAAGGGAACAAAATAAATGAAATGAACGAAATACGAGAGAAGGGTCAACAACGCGGGTATTTATGGGCGGAAAAGGGGGCGTGACATACGAAGGGAAAATGGGAGAAACATATAAGTAAAGGGTCAAAATGGGTACCGGACAATTGGGTCCCAACCCTAACATATACATATTTTGCAATTTTTAAGAATTTTTTAAGAAAATTTTATTAAATACCCCAAAAATCAAAATTTCACAATTTCTTCGTACATATTTTGAGAATTTTTGAAAATTTAGAAAAATATCTTAAAAACTTTTTTTTTTTTGAAAATGTACTCCAAAAATCAATTTTTTTAGAAAAAAGAGATATCAAAAATTATTTTTTGAATTACTAAATGTGATTCTAAGCCTATTTAAGTAATTTTTATAGCATTTTATGCCTCGCCTCTTTCACCCTTTACGAGGAATTTTTTCCAAAAAATAACAATAAAAAAAAAATTATTTTCATATTTTAGTATATATTTGGGGATTTTTGTATTCATTTGATACATATTTAAGCATTTTTTATACATATTTTATTTACATATTTCGCGATTTTTTTTATAAAAATGGAAGCCTTTGAGACTTGCAGTGTTTGGCATATTGTAAGCATTTTGTGCTCTTTC
Source organism: Heterodera schachtii (assembly GCA_023374025.1). Taxonomy (NCBI): domain Eukaryota; kingdom Metazoa; phylum Nematoda; class Chromadorea; order Rhabditida; family Heteroderidae; genus Heterodera; species Heterodera schachtii. Next base: position 9,162 of record SIJG01000298.1, read on the forward strand.
AGATGAATATAAGGATTTTTTGTAGAAAAAATTTCCCAACCCCCTAGAAATTTTTATTGAAATTTTCGTGTCCCGATCACTATGAAGGGGTGAACTGATCAAGTAACTGTAAAAGACTTTTTGATGAACATCAAAAGTTTGACTGGCAGAAATTTTTTCAAGATTTTTTGCCCACATAATTTTATTCATTCATTGATAAAGTGATTGTGTTAACCATATGACCACACAAAATTAGGGGTTTATCTGCTCGTATATCGACCACATAGTGGCATCATTCAAAAGACCATTTAATAGCTATCGATTGATATAATGCATCTAACATCTGCTCTTAATATGAATTAGATTAATTTAAGCATAACATAAAAACTCAAAAAAACGAATGGGAGCAAATTTTACTAAAACTTATTTAACAAATGTATTCGGTATATGGAATAAATAACACCAACAAAAAGTGCAAAATGGGACAAACATTTTTTTAGCACAAACCTTATTTTAATTAAAAAGAATTAAATTAATTTAAAAAAAATAATTATTTTTGGGTCCTTTTCCCTTGAATTTAGCTATGAAAGCAAACCGCTCCCAAATCATGAATTTTAATAATTAGCGATATTTCGTTAAATAAAAAAAGATTTTCAATTATCTCGTCACACATTTATAAAGTTTCAAAGAATATATTATTATTTATTTTACCAAATGCTAATATTTCTGGGGACGCCGAGGCAGGCACCAAAAAACACTAACTATTTATTTGTTTATAAATCAGCTTGAAAATTTAATAGTAATGAATTTTAATTTTTAAGTATATTTAAAAAAAATAATCATTTTGATATTTTGTTTGTGAATTCTTTCGTAAAAAACAAAGAGAATAAATTAAAATGAATTTTTCTGCCCAACGAATTCAACAAATGCAATTTTACTGAAATGCCAAATCACAAAAAATCAGCACAATAAACATCAAAATGGTAAATCCAAAGACTCTATTCCAAATTTATACGAATGACCAAACATCACCAGTTCTTAGGCTTAACTCTTTTCTTACTTGGTCAATCGCTACATTCTCAGTATCAAATCAAATCTTAAAGTCTCGGGAATTTACGTGAAAATTTTTGAAGAGTTCAAGCTTTTTTGATACTAAAAAAAACTAAGGATAATCAAAATGATCAAACGATTGAATTGGAATAGTGCCAATGAATCGCCAACATTTCTTTCCCTCCTCCGAATTTACGCTTCCGCCCGATCATTTCTCACTGTCCTTCTTTCCACTCCGTTTTTCAATATGCATCAATGATCGCTGTTTTGATTGTTGTTATAATATGGTCCAAATGCCGTATTAAAGTCACTGAATTCTCCTAGGGATGGTGGAAAAATTTGCCACGATGTCTCGTCGATTTTTGAAGAAGAGAAGCCGGTGGAATTTGATGATGAAGCGAATGCTTTTCCTGCAAATAGTCCTTTTGAAATTATAAAATTACTTAATTGTTTCTTTTATTATTTAAAGACAGCCCTTTTATATACTCAAGAAGCCATAAAAGCCATCTTTTTATATTTTTTTCCCTGAAATTTTTCCAATTTAAAATTAATTTTTCCCAACAAATTACTATTTTTATGTCGAAATTCACCTGCTGCTGGCATGGATTGATCATCGTATAACGGTTGTTGCGAAGTGTAACCTGAGACTGTACCGAATAATAATTAATTACTTTTAAATGTTTTGTATGTCGTTATTAAAAAATAAAAAAATATATTATTTTTTTCTTCAAAAATAAAAAATATATACTTTGCTCTTAGCCCTAAATGTTCTCAATTAGAGTGCAAAATTTCGAAAAATTCTTAAATTTCAAATAAGTTACGGCCAAAAATAAATGTCTAAAGTAATTTCTAAAAATCTTAAAAATTAATGAATCTTAATAAATTACGAAGAAAATAAAAAAATTTGATAAAAACGATTAAAAAAAGGTTTTATTGGTAAAACCATTTAACCTTTTATTCAATTTTAGCGAAAAAGGCGCAGCTTGGACTCACTCTTATTGGCGCTGACGAAATTAGATGATTAAAGTGAAAAAATATTGAAAAAGAAAAATTTGTCTTTTTGCGTTAAAATAAAACTTGTTCATTCCCCGATCGGGGTCCCCGAGACAATTGAGCTCCTCCCCGCCCCGACCCCCGACTTTTTGCCCCCCGAGGGCTCGGGGCTGAACCCTAGGTAAAACCATTTAATTCTCATTTTCAGAAAAAACCTTGATTTTCCAATTGGTTAAAGTGTGCGGCATAATTCGAATTCTTGTGTTTTTCAGAGAAAAGGTGATTTTTCAACAATTAATTAATTACCTAATTCATAATGATAGGACAAAATTACGGGTGGGATATATTTATTTATAAAAAAGGCCAAAATATTTAAAAAAAATATTGATAAAACGAGAAACTTAGCACAAAGGGAAATGGAAAATTCTTTTATTATCAGAGCTGGGCGTTTTCGGATTACGGAAATCACGGCCTTTTAGGCCCCGTAATTACGGTTTACGGATTTTTGGGAACCCCACTGGTTAAAATGAGAAGTTGGAAGTTTTTAAAAAAATGATTATTTCATAATTTTAACACAAATTATTAATTCACTTTTTTAACGACTTAAATTATTTTCATATGATTTTAAAATACTGGGTGTTTTAAAAAATAAATTTGCTTATGGATTTGTTACTGACGGATTGTCCACGACTTTTCTTACACAAAGAGTCGGGGAATAACACTAGATAAATCTTGTTCTGTGTTCAGTTGGGATCAGGGCTGGGCGAAACTTCGGCTTCGGCTTCGAAAACTTCGAAAACTTCGGGTTTTTTGAGCTTCGAACTTCGTGCTTCGGCTTCGGCTATTTTACCCGAAGTTTCGGGAAAAATACACCCCTAAAGATTGAGTTTTCGATGTGAAAAATGCACTCCTAAATTAAAGTATTAATGTAATTAATTTTAAGTTTATCTATTAATTTTAAATTTTCATTATGCAGTTCGCCAGTTTATTTTGTTCAAATTCTTAGTAATTCTACATATTATGTATATTGCTTTTTATGTTTTTGTTGATTTTTTTAGATTTTATTGACTATAATTTACATTTTAGCAAGAAAATGCCCTCAAAAAGCAAATATATTAAATATTTTAACAACTTCTCATGGAACAGCGAAATGTTTAAACTGCAATATTCTTACAGTTCAAAGTCTGCAACTTTTCCCAAGACATGCTTACGTGAACATTTACAGCGACATCATTTGGACAAATATGAAGAATTGACGAAGGAAGAGGAAAAAGCAAAAGAGGTTGAAAAACCAAACGGCCAACAATCAATTCAAACTCTGCTGTTGGCAAGTACAAGTGCTGGTCGCTTGTGCTTGAGCCCAACACCAGCCAAAATGCCAAGAAATGAGTCGACGTTCTCTTCTTCACAGCCAAAAATCGTCAAAAGCTTTTGTAATTATGTGGGTCATTCAAAATTTCAAAGTCGATTTAAGCACAATGGAGTTCGGATGGAGAAATGACAAAAAAGGTTGATGACGCAGTAATGGCACTTATTTGTTCGGCATCATTGCCTCTCTCTTTTGTTGAAGACCAAGCCTTGAAAAATTTATTGTCAATTTTAGCTCCAATGTACAAAATAAGGTCTAAAACAAAAATGGTCTTGAAATTTTTAAAATTTAGAAGTCGCCGGCATTTTACAAGTGATGTTCTGAGGAAAATGTATGTGAAGGTGAAAGCCCGCGTCAAAGAGGACATTTTTAAAGCGGATTTTATTTCTCTTACAATTGATGGTTGGAGTTCTCATGAAGGAAAACATTCCCTGCTAAGCGTTACAGTTCATTACATTGGCAGTAATATGAACCAACTTTTCGCGTGATGGAAGCAGTTCCAATTAAAGTTTGGCTGAGGGATTTTATTTATACATTTTACCGATATTTAGGGAAGTCATACAGGCGAAAAAATGTGTGGTATGCTCAGCCAAGTGCTAAACGAATATGGAGTGAATGCCGAAAAAGTTCACCTAATTGTTCGTGACAATGAAAGCGCAATGCAGAAAACGACTCGTATTGCCGGATTTGAATCACTCCATTGCACTGCCCATAATTTTAACTTGGTTATTTCGATTAATCAAAAATTTATGATTATTTTTTCTTAATTTAGTGTGTGTGGGATGGATTGAAAAAGCTGTCAATTGATGCATTATTAGAAAAAATTAAAAAATCAATCAGAAAGATCCGAAAGTCACGGGTTTTGGGCGATGAATTTTCGGCACTTCAAGACGAATCTGGTATTCCCCAGCGTAATTTAGTCAAAGTAGCCACAATCTGTTTTTTAATATATTCTATGTGTTTTTAGGGAATAACGGTCCGGTGGAACAGCGTTTTTCTAATGCTCGAACGATTTTACGAAAATGAGGAGGCCCTGGTGTTAATGCCGGCAAAAGACAAAAATTTTCCAGTGTTTTCACCGGTTGATTGGAAAACTATGAGAAGCATTTGCGAGCTCCTTCGGCCAATTTACCGTGCGACCTTAAAAGTCCAATCAAGGAAGGCCGGACTTTCATCCGTGATCCCTTTATTAAAATACATCGATTTTGAACTTCGCCGTCTGAACACCGATTTTCCGGTTGTACGAGACCAATTACGGACTTCGTTTGCAAAAAGATTTGAAGGCAAAACTGCTAATTTTTTCATTCGTTCTAAATATATTTTAAGGGTGGGAATACAGCGAAAAATTATTAATCGCAACACTGCTTGACCCTGCGTACAAGGGAGCGTTTTTCAAAGATGCTGTCATTTTTGAGCGTGCCAAAGACATGTTGCTTAATGAAGCGGAAAAAATTGCCATAAAATGTGTTGAGGTACCATAATAAACAATTTTTTATTGTGATTTTTACTTTTAAGTTTGATACGAGTGAATTGTTATCGATGCCTGAAATTGAAGCGACTGAAGACCCATTTTTGGCTTTTGGAAACGACACATTAGAAAATGACAATAGTTTTCTGCTTCCAAGCACTCCAACACCATCACCATCATTAGCTAGTGCCAAGGCTATGGCAGCTGGGGTTGAATATTAATATTTTGTTTGTTTAAATACTTTCACATATTTAGCAAGTGGCTGATTATTTAAATAGCCAAACTGTCGACTGTGAATCACAAAATTTTTGGGCAAATCAAATTCAAGCAGCCAAATATTCATTACTTATTCCTTTGGTCAAAAAATATCATTCAGCTCCATGCACATCAGCCGAGAGTGAGCGGTTGTTTTCTGCGGCTAAACTCATTGTGACAGATTTAAGAAAAAGTTTAGCAGGAGAAACGTTGAAAGAACTCCTTTTTCTTCAACAGAATTTGCCTCTTTATGGATTTAAATTCGATATTTAATTGAGATTTACTGCCTTGAATATATTTTTTGGTATAAAAAATTCATTATATTTATTTATCGAAAGGGGTTGGTTGGTCTCAAGCAATTCTGTCAATTGATTAAATTTGATATTTAACCGAAATTTTGGTTTTGAAATTAAAAAAAAATTTTGAAAAAACTTCGGCTTCGGCTTCGAAAACTTCGAAAACTTCGGGTTTTTTGGGCTTCGAACTTCGGACTTCGCCTTCGAATAAAAATTGAGCTTCGCCTTCGGCTTCGGCTTCGAATGCTAAGCCGAGCTTCGCCCAGCCCTGGTTGGGATAGGACTTTCCAAGATCCCAAAATTTTCGGAAAGTGAAATCGTAATTCCGCGACCCAAAAATATCGCAAATCGGAATATGTACAGCTGGTGTCCAGCAAAGATCTCATTTTGACCAGTGAAATTAATTCTTAGAAGTAAAAATAAGATATTGAGCTTTAAAACACAAAAACGAAATTTTTTAAGAATTTTTTATTTTCCCAAAATTGTCCGCAAATGTCCGTATAAAACTAAATATCATTCTCAAATCAAATTCGAATTCATTGCTTTACCTGCTGCTGATGTCATGTTAAATGTAGGCTGTTGGCCACCGTTAAGCGATTGTTGCGAAATATTGCCTGATAAATTGGGAGGTCCAACGCTATTGTTTCTGGCCCATTCTGAAAAATCGGGAGACTTTTTACTCAATTTTAAATTTAAATTTGATCTTTGTCATCATCTTTCCTCAAAAATTTATTGGGCAAAAACGAGGAACTTTAAAAACAAAGTATCTATAAAAGCGTTAAACCATTAATAAATTCAATTATTGACTGAGTTTTTTGCAGAATTTGATCATTAATTTTCTGTTTAAAATTTTTAAACTTACCTTTATAACATGTGTGAGTTAGCAATGATGAAGTTTTAAAGTTCGACATTGATAAATTTGTGTTGCATTTACGGCACACTGCCGAATTCTTGCCATTTTCATTCACTTTTGCAAATAGACCAGAATCCCAGACTGGCGACGGCTTATTTTTACTAGCTAAAAAAGGTAAATCAATGAATAAAAAACGGACAACGCTTTAAAATGTATTATCGGTAAAATTTTTATTCTGTTTGCAAAATTTTATATTATTCTGTTGGCTCAAAACTTGAAAAAAATCTTACTAATTGGCTAATAAATTGGATGATCCAATGCTACTGTTTCCGGTTCTTCCTGAAAAATTTTTACTCAATTTAAATCAAAATTTAATTTTGCCCTCATTTTTCCTCCAAAACCGCAATTAAAAGTTTCTAATTTATGTACAACAGTCAGAAAAGTCTGAATCTCGAGAAATTTCGAGTCTCTAACTCAAATATCGTTCAAATTGAAATGCTATTAATTTAAATTCCCATTCATTGCTTTGCCTTTTCTCCTCCCGGCCTAATGGAACCCTTCCGTTAATTTCAAAACATATAAAAAAACTTAAAGTGCAAAAACTATTATTTATTTTTTTATACAATTGGCAATTAATTGTTCGTCCTTTTGACAAAGGCATATATTCAAATCCATCTTATTTTCAAATCATATTAACCCCGTTACCTTTATCTCTTTTTAGTCCACCTTTCACACTTTCAATAGACAATGCTAAAATAACCACGAGGAAGAAATGGTGAGCAGAAAACATTTCACTATTTTTAAAATAGATAAACTGCTTAATTGAGCAAATTATTTAAAGAATTATAGTAAATTAAATGAAGCCAAAATGTAGTAAACAATTTAAGTGTAAAACTATTGAGAATTGGGCGCCAGTTGTAAAGAGGAGTTTTTTGAATTTTATCAAAAAAGGGGGGGGGGGGATGGGACACTTTTGTTTTTACTTTTTGCTAAAATTCAAAATACTCCACATTGCAACTAGCGCCGAGAATTATAATCACTAAATAAATTCCTATTAAAATTGAAGCAAAAAATTTTACACGATGAGTAAAAAAAGAGAGATAAATGATAAATAAAGAGAGGACCAGAGAATACATCTCTCATTTTTGCTTACTATTCTTCTAATCTGTTGATAGAAAAAAAAGACTTTTTAACTCTATAAATTATTTTGCAAAATAAAGACAATCCCCCCATTTTTTGGAAGTTTGACCATTGCAGTCGAAAATGGTACTACTAAAAGCCAAAATAAAAAGATCCGAAAAAAATAAAATTTTATAAAACAATGTGAAATAAAGAGATTACGAAGTAGAAAGCTAAAAATATAAAATAATTGTGATAAATTGCTTTGCCTTTTATTGCAAAATTTAAATTAAAACAAGTAGAGTATTATGCAACTCACTAGCAGAAAACCTAATGATTATACAAAAATGAATTCTATAATTGTATAATACTCTACTGATGCTGCCATATATTATATACAAAAACGAGTATAATCCTCTACTGATGCTGCTCTGCGATGCCATACCTTTTTATTTTATACAAAAATGAATTCTATAATTGTATAATGAATCATTTACTGACGCAGCAATATGATGTAATATCTTTTTTAATTTTACATAAAATGATTTCTATAATTATATAATCCTTTACTGATGCAATAATGTGATGTCATACCTTTTTAATTTTATACAAAAATGAATTCTATAATTGTATAATCCTCTACTGATGCTGCTCTGTGATGTCATACCTTTTTAATTTTATACAAAAATGAATTCTAATAATCCTCTACTGATGCTGCTCTGTGATGTCATACCTTTTAAATTTTATACATAAACGAATTCTATAATTGTATAATCCTCTACTGATGCTGCTCTGTGATGTCATACCTTTTTAATTTTATACAAAAAAGAATTCTATAATTGTATAATCCTCTACTGATGCTGCTCTGTGATGTCATACCTTTTTAATTTTATACAAAAATGAATTCTATAAATGTATAATCCTCTACTGATGATGCCACTCTGATGTAATTCCTCTTTAATTTTATACAAAAATGAATTCTATAATTGTATAATGAATCATTTACTGACGCAGCAATATGATGTAATATCTTTTTTAATTTTACATAAAATGATTTCTATAATTATATAATCCTTTACTGATGCAATAATGTGATGTCATACCTTTTTAATTTTATACAAAAATGAATTCTATAATTGTATAATCCTCTACTGATGCTGCTCTGTGATGTCATACCTTTTTAATTTTATACAAAAATGAATTCTATAATTGTATAATCCTCTACTGATGCTGCTCTGTGATGTCATACCTTTTTAATTTTATACAAAAATGAATTCTAATAATCCTCTACTGATGCTGCTCTGTGATGTCATACCTTTTAAATTTTATACATAAACGAATTCTATAATTGTATAATCCTCTACTGATGCTGCTCTGTGATGTCATACCTTTTTAATTTTATACAAAAAAGAATTCTATAATTGTATAATCCTCTACTGATGATGCCACTCTGATGTCATACCTTTTTAATTTTATACAAAAATGAATTCTATAATTGTATAATGAATCATTTACTGACGCAGCAATATGATGTAATATCTTTTTTAATTTTACATAAAATGATTTCTATAATTATATAATCCTTTACTGATGCAATAATGTGATGTCATACCTTTTTAATTTTATACAAAAATGAATTCTATAATTGTATAATCCTCTACTGATGCTGCTCTGTGATGTCATACCTTTTTAATTTTATACAAAAATGAATTCTATAATTGTATAATCCTCTACTGATGCTGCTCTGTGATGTCATACCTTTTTAATTTTATACAAAAATGAATTCTATAATTGTATAATCATCTACTGATGCTGCTCTGTGATGTCATACCTTTTAATTTTATACAAAAATGAATTCTATAAATGTATAATCCTCTACTGATGATGCCACTCTGATGTCATACCTTTTTAATTTTATACAAAAATGAATTCTATAATTGTATAATGAATCATTTACTGACGCAGCAATATGATGTAATATCTTTTTTAATTTTACATAAAATGATTTCTATAATTATATAATCCTTTACTGATGCAATAATGTGATGTCATACCTTTTTAATTTTATACAAAAATGAATTCTATAATTGTATAATCCTCTACTGATGCTGCTCTGTGATGTCATACCTTTTTAATTTTATACAAAAATGAATTCTAATAATCCTCTACTGATGCTGCTCTGTGATGTCATACCTTTTAAATTTTATACATAAACGAATTCTATAATTGTATAATCCTCTACTGATGCTGCTCTGTGATGTCATACCTTTTTAATTTTATACAAAAATGAATTCTAATAATCCTCTACTGATGCTGCTCTGTGATGTCATACCTTTTAAATTTTATACATAAACGAATTCTATAATTGTATAATCCTCTACTGATGCTGCTCTGTGATGTCATACCTTTTTAATTTTATACAAAAAAGAATTCTATAATTGTATAATCCTCTACTGATGCTGCTCTGTGATGTCATACCTTTTTAATTTTATACAAAAATGAATTCTATAAATGTATAATCCTCTACTGATGATGCCACTCTGATGTAATTCCTCTTTAATTTTATACAAAAATGAATTCTATAATTGTATAATGAATCATTTACTGACGCAGCAATATGATGTAATATCTTTTTTAATTTTACATAAAATGATTTCTATAATTATATAATCCTTTACTGATGCAATAATGTGATGTCATACCTTTTTAATTTTATACAAAAATGAATTCTATAATTGTATAATCCTCTACTGATGCTGCTCTGTGATGTCATACCTTTTTAATTTTATACAAAAATGAATTCTATAATTGTATAATCCTCTACTGATGCTGCTCTGTGATGTCATACCTTTTTAATTTTATACAAAAATGAATTCTAATAATCCTCTACTGATGCTGCTCTGTGATGTCATACCTTTTAAATTTTATACATAAACGAATTCTATAATTGTATAATCCTCTACTGATGCTGCTCTGTGATGTCATACCTTTTTAATTTTATACAAAAAGAATTCTATAATTGTATAATCCTCTACTGATGATGCCACTCTGATGTCATACCTTTTTAATTTTATACAAAAATGAATTCTATAATTGTATAATGAATCATTTACTGACGCAGCAATATGATGTAATATCTTTTTTAATTTTACATAAAATGATTTCTATAATTATATAATCCTTTACTGATGCAATAATGTGATGTCATACCTTTTTAATTTTATACAAAAATGAATTCTATAATTGTATAATCCTCTACTGATGCTGCTCTGTGATGTCATACCTTTTTAATTTTATACAAAAATGAATTCTATAATTGTATAATCCTCTACTGATGCTGCTCTGTGATGTCATACCTTTTTAATTTTATACAAAAATGAATTCTATAATTGTATAATCATCTACTGATGCTGCTCTGTGATGTCATACCTTTTTAATTTTATACAAAAATGAATTCTATAAATGTATAATCCTCTACTGATGATGCCACTCTGATGTCATACCTTTTTAATTTTATACAAAAATGAATTCTATAATTGTATAATGAATCATTTACTGACGCAGCAATATGATGTAATATCTTTTTTAATTTTACATAAAATGATTTCTATAATTATATAATCCTTTACTGATGCAATAATGTGATGTCATACCTTTTTAATTTTATACAAAAATGAATTCTATAATTGTATAATCCTCTACTGATGCTGCTCTGTGATGTCATACCTTTTTAATTTTATACAAAAATGAATTCTAATAATCCTCTACTGATGCTGCTCTGTGATGTCATACCTTTTAAATTTTATACATAAACGAATTCTATAATTGTATAATCCTCTACTGATGCTGCTCTGTGATGTCATACCTTTTTAATTTTATACAAAAATGAATTCTATAATTGTATAATCCTCTACTGATGATGCCACTCTGATGTCATACCTTTTTAATTTTATACAAAAATGAATTCTATAATTGTATAATGAATCATTTACTGACGCAGCAATATGATGTAATATCTTTTTTAATTTTACATAAAATGATTTCTATAATTATATAATCCTTTACTGATGCAATAATGTGATGTCATACCTTTTTAATTTTATACAAAAATGAATTCTATAATTGTATAATCCTCTACTGATGCTGCTCTGTGATGTCATACCTTTTTAATTTTATACATAAACGAATTCTATAATTGTATAATCCTCTACTGATGCTGCTCTGTGATGTCATACCCTTTTAATTTTATACAAAAATGAATTCTATAATTGTATAATCCTCTATTGATGCTGCTCTGTGATGTCATACCTTTTTAATTTTATACAAAAATGAATTCTATAATTGTATAATCCTCTACTGATGCTGCTCTGTGATGTCATACCTTTTTAATTTTATACAAAAATGAATTCTATAATTGTATAATCCTCTACTGATGCTGCTCTGTGATGTCATACCTTTTTAATTTTATACAAAAATGAATTCTATAATTGTATAATCCTCTACTGATGCTGCTCTGTGATGTCATACCTTTTTAATTTTATACATAAACGAATTCTATAAATTGTATATTCCTCTACGGATGATGCCACTCTGATGTCATACCTTTTTAATTTTATACATAAACGAATTCTATAATTGTATATTCCTCTACGGATGATGCCACTCTGATGTCATACCCTTTTAATTTTATACATAAACGAATTCTATAATTGTATATTCCTCTACGGATGATGCCACTTTGATGTCATACTTTTTTAATTTTATACATAAACGAATTCTATAATTGTATATTCCTCTACGGATGATGCCACTCTGATGTCATACCTTTTTAATTGTATACACCAATGAATTCTATAAATGCATAATTATTTACTGACCATTACAAAATTGCCTCCCCAATTTGTTTCATTTCTTGGTGTTGTTGTAGTTTTTGGCTATTTAAAATTTTGTTGTGCCGGCATTATTTACCCAGCTGGAAATTTCAACGGATTATTGAAAAGTCATGTCAATATATAACGTATATGATGAATAAAATTATTTATATTATAAAAAATTTAAATTTTTTTGTTTCAGAAAATTTACAGTAAGGTAAATAAATTTATCGAAAGCTATTTTTTGAAATGAATGAAAAATTGCAATTACCTTCCACTTTTTTTGGTCCACAGTTCGATGGACAATGCCAAAATGACCAGCAGAAGAGAGATGAAATGCGAGCAGAAATTATTATTTTTTGGTCATTTAAAGTGAATTTTGAATTGCTTAATCACAAATTAAATAAAATTGATAAATCCAATTAAATTCAGGAATTTTAATACATAAATTATACACTCAGAGTTAAATAAACGAAAGAATTGATAACTGCAGAGAGTGACAGAGAAATTATGATTTACTCAAAAAACCATCAAATGGAAAATTTTTGACAGAAACTATTCATAAAGTTCACCCAAACTGAACCAAATTTTAAAATAAATTTTGGTATCATTCGATAGTCTAAATGTTTTTCATTTTCCGCAAAAGTTCAAAAAAAATTATTAAGTTTCAAAAAAGTTATGACCTCGAAACTCAAAAACTAAGTTTTTTTTTGTTTTGAATATTTATGATCATAATTTTCTTGAAACTTAATAAATTCTTTGAAATTATGCATGATAAAGAAAACACTAGGTCTATCGAATGATATTAAGTAGGGTTGCAACCCCGACCCCGCCCCGACCCCGAACCCCGACATTTTTGGCCATTTTTCGGGGTTAACCCCGACCCGAACCCCGACGCTTCCAACCCCGACAACCCCGAACCCCGACCCTTAACCCCGACTCGGGGTCGGGGTTAAATACACACCCCTAAGAATGGCATTTTCGTGAGAGAAAAGGCAAAAAAATTATACAAATTTGAATTTTTTTAACCATTTTGCCAAATTTTTATTAAATAAAGTAATTTGATTTTATCGGCTCATATGTAGTGGTGGTGTAGTGGTTAGTGCGTTAACCCTAACACTACTTTTGTCACAAGTTCAATCCTTTTTTATTTTTTAATTTATTTTTTTGTGATTAATAAGGTTTTTTTAAATAAACATAACTATAAAAATTGGTCATCATTGGCATAATTTATTGACAAATTACCTAAACCCAATTTTCCTTTCGTTTAAATTAAAAAATTCAATTTTCCTTTACTAAATCATGAAAAGTAAATATTTTTGACAAAATATAAAAAAATAAATAAATATTTCACGGAAATTCATAAATTTTTTGGTGAAAATCCGTTAGAAAATAAAGCTTAAATTTTAAAATTCGCCCGGCGGCGCCTATCGGCACCGCCGGACCCCTTTCTCCTAAAAGTCTTTCGAAAAAGTGCATTGCGAAAAAAAGATGTTGAAAAACAAAAAACTTTTCGGGAACAAGGGGGTCCGGCGGTGTCAGTAAGCATCGCCGCGAAAATTTTTTGAAAATAAAGAATTAAAATGCAATTTTTTAACTGCTTTTCACCAAAAAAAAAAAAACAATTTTTTCGACCTTGAGCCAAATTTATTTTAGAAAAAATAAGTTTTGGAGCCCGGCGCCGGAGGAAAAATTTGAGATTTTGACTATTTTTTACAGATTTTCACTGAAAATTATTCATTTTAAAAATGCCTTATCGTTTTTAATTAATTCTGTACAAAAATATTATGATAAAAAGAAATAAAAAAGTATAAAAAATTATTATTATGAATAATAAAAGATTTTTAAGCAAAAATAATAAAGTTTTTTGACTATATAGCATAAGGCAAAAATCGAAAAACCCCGACCCCGACCCCGAACCATTTCGTCAACCCCGACCCCGACACTTCCAACCCCGACGACCCCGAACCCCGACTTTTCCAACCCGACCCGGAACCAGGGCTGGTACGCGAGCGAGATCCGCGATGCGCGATCCACGACCGGGCAAATTGAATCCGCGATGCGCGATCCGCGACCGCGGGATTTTTTTTTTGCGCGTCGCGCCGCGCATTTTTTTGTTGTAAAATTTTTATAAAGAAAATTTTTTGAAGCGATAATTTTTCTTTAAAAAAATTGGATCTAAATCACAAAATTGTTCATTTTTTACAAAACTTTAACCAAATTGCACGCAAATTTTCAAAATTTTTCCCGGCGGCGCCTATCGGCACCGCCGGGTCCACCCCCCCCCCCTCCCATTAGTTCACAAAAGCTTTTTAGAAAAAGCTAGCCGAAAAAAGCTGTCTGAAAAACAAAAAATGATAGGGTTTCCATGACAGGAACTCCTTCGCAAATTTGAACACTGACTCACCCTCTCCGCCATTCAGTCCCTTCTCAAATTTTTATGCATCGGGATTTTAATTAACTTTTTATATAAGAAAATTTTTTTTTAAAGTTTTAAAAAATGGTATAAAATTTGGAAAATTTTGAGTTTTTAAATGCGCGATCCGCAATCCGCGACCGCGGCATATTGAATCCGCGATGCGCGATCCGCGACCGCGGGATTTTTTTTTTGCGCGATCCGCGATCCGCAACCGCGGCAAATTGAATCCGCGATGCGTGTTCAGCGACCGCGGGATTTTTCTGTGCGCGCCCCACCCCTGCCCGGCACCAATAAAACCTTATTTACTGAAATAAGCCCCCGGGGGCTTTAAATGAACATTTGGTAGGTCCAAATTTATTCTGATTTATCACATCTGAATGCGCTCGGATACGACGACAACTCTGGCTTAGGAAAAAATTAATTTAGGATTATCATCGGCTGAGATCGATTCCAAATATTATTTTTATTTCTTTATTTTGTACGGGCTTGGGGCGGTGCGTTTGAAATTTTTGTGAAGTTCGTGATGAAATTCATCAAAAGCTAAAATTTCAAGGACTTAGGGTTCAATTTTTAGATTTTTGTTACACATGAGCAAATTTTTTTAGCCCCATTTAAGTTTTTAAATATGATAATAATGCTTAGGTTCAAACTTCTCTGTTTTTTAAAATTAATTTCGTTAGTGAATTCGCATAATGAAAATTAGATATTATAGAATCGTTTTATGATTTATAAATTCTCACTATTTGTTCTATTTTCTCTGATTGCGTTGCTCTAAATGTTATGTAAATGCTTTCTTCAAAGCTGAAACAATTCAAATGAATTTTTATGCCCAATAAAAAAATGAATGCAACAAATCCAATTTACCGCCAAATCACAAAATACCGACTGTAAATGAACAAATGCCAAATTATAAATGCCAATTTTCTCGTCAAGATTTATTTCCCTCCTCTGAATTTCCCGTCCGTTCATTTCTCACTTTCTATTTTACTAGTCAGAATCTTGTGGTGAATTGTTTAAGTCCAGATTAAGCTTTTTGGCCTTTGATGACGATGCGCCTAGGAACAATTAATTAATAATTAAAAATTTTACTATCCATATGATTGAAGATAGTATTTATTTTTTGCAAAATATTCTGAAATATTTAAAGAAATGTTAAAGAAAAAATGCCAAGATATTTAAGAAAGTATTGTTTAAAAATGAGAAAAAAAATTTGATCAAGTCATGCGTTTCGTTTCATCCTTGTGAATTTTATGTTTTAATCGTTCAAATCCTTCTACAACTTGTGCATTTGTCCCAATCCCGAGACTCAAAATATATTTAATTAAATTCTATTCATTAAATTCAAGTTCACTGCTTTGACTTTTCTCCACCCAGCCTAATGGAACCCTCTCCTAAATTCAAATTTTATTAAAAAACTTTAAAATTTTAGTAATTTCCTCGTCATTTTGTCATTATACCAAATTTCTCGCACTAATAATTAAAAGAATGATATTTTAAATTGATCGCTTATTTAAGAAATCACACCAGCGGTCTTGATAGGCATCACTTTTTATTTTATTTTAAACAGAAATTAATTTTTGAATTAAACGAAAATTATTTTTATTTTGTGAATTTCATTTGTTTAAATAATTCCTTTTAACTTTTTATTTATTTTTTTTTGAAATTATGCCTTAAGTCTTAAAGCTACGTACGCCCGGCTCCCTTCTATAAATACTAATGGAAAAATTATTTACGAGAAAATAATTTATTTCGGTTTTTTGCTACCCGAAGAAATTGGGCAAAAAAGGGGTGCTTTAAAAATGTAATATTTGAAAAGCGGTAAAATTTTATTCGTTTCAATTGTTTGACTGTTTTTTTGCAGTTTTTGCTTATTAATTTATTGTTTAAGTTTTAAAATTACCGGCACATTTCTCATTTATTGAAAGGTGATAAAGCATTGCTGATGTGTTCCAATTCTTCATTGCAAATGTTGCTCCACATTTTTTGCACATTCCCTTTTCCTTGCCATCAACCACCGATTTATCAAAATAATGCCAGACTTTCGACGTCTTTTTTCGAACTAAAAAGCGAAAAAGAAAAATAATTGAATACAAAAATAATTACGCCAAATAAACGAAATACTATTGTAATTTAAATTAAGCGATTGTTTTTTTTTTACATTTTGCTGGCTTTGACTGCGGTGTGGAGAAATTTGAAACGAATGCATTTCCTGCAATAATTATTTATATTCACAAAAAAAAATTAAGATAAAAAGCCAAAATATTTAAAAAAATATTTTTTGGATTTTTTATTGGTTTCTTTTAAGAAAACAAATTTTATTAATCAAAAATGAGAAACTTAGACCAAAAAAAGTCCCGAGTATTGTTTGGTCTCTCCGAGACTTTTCTCGAGCCAAATCTCTCGAGAATCTCTACCAATTGCACTCATTCAATTTGCTGGTTTTAGTGCCTTCATTTCTGTTTAAAATGTTTAAACTTACGGGTGCATCAATTTGAAATATGATGTGTCATTGCTAATGTCATACTGTCCTTTATTTTATATTCTTCTCCACATTTATTGCACTTTGCAAATTGCTGTTCACCGTCCAAATATGTAGTAAAATGTTCATCGACTGGCAACATTTTTCTAACTAAAAATGTAAATGAATACCAATTGACTACAAAAATAATTACACAAATGACGAAATTCCATTATAATTTAAATTAAAATTGATAGTTTTTTACCTTTTGCTGACGTTGACTGTGGTGCGATTAAATTTGATGATGAAGCTAAAAATCAAAAATATTTAAAAATTTAAGAAAAAAGCCAAAATATTTAAGAAAATATTGGCCAAAAACGAGAAATGAAAATTCGGTAAGAATCTTTTTAAGAATTGTTGCGACAATTTTTTATTTATTATTATTTTTTTTAATTTATAAATTTTTTTTTTAATTTTCTCAGATTTATTTCAATTTTCGAAAGCTAAATTCTTAAGGGTGTATTTCTGCATTTTGTTATCAAATTTCCAATGAACGCTTAAATTTCACTTTCATTTTTTCGATACCCGAATAAATTGCAAAAACAGGCAGCTCTTTAAAAAAATAATTTTTAAAGCAAATGAAAAAATGCAAAAAAATATTACATTGCCTTTAGTTGCAAATTAATGTTATGTTTCAAGCATTTCCGAGGTAGAGGCACGAATATTTTTAATTAGGTGCAACAATTCGTTTTATTTTTTTTAGCTTTTTTGAAAGGTTCCTATTTTTAATAATGTATTTAAAAAAAATTAAAAAAATTCCAAAATATTTAAAAACATTAATAAAAGTTAAAAATTTTTCCTAAATGTTTTATTTATGAAAACAAAATATTTTTTTAATATTTATGGATATTGACGCCGAATATTTCGTTAATTAATAAAAATTGTTCGAAATGCTGGTTCGACAAAGGGAATGTGAAACATTTGGAAGCAAATCCCATCTAATAAATTTAAAAGTTTTTTTTATTTTAGAAATTGAATGTAATTTGGTGGAAAATTAAAATTTATATTTACACTAGCTTTCGTTAAAATAGTATTATTTTATGAGATGTTCCAAAATTTCATATATTTTTTTGAATTTTTGAAAATTGCCGATCCCGGCCGAAATCCGGTCTTGATTTTTTATGTCCCAGCAAGTCCCGGTTCCGGGTTAAAAGGGGATTTAGTGTTTTAGGCATTGAATTAATCTTGATTTAAAATAACCAAAGCACCAAAATTTAAATTTGCATTGAATTTTTAATGTTTCACATTACATATTAACTGATAAGTTACCTCTCTGTCTTTTGGGTGTAGTACCGTTCACAGCTTCGACGGACAATGCCAAAATGATAAGAAAAAAGACGAAATGGTGAACAGAAATTATCGCCTTGATCATTTAAAGTGATTTTAAAATGGCTTAACACAAGCAAATAAAATTGCTAATCCAATTAAAGTCTGAAATTTCAATACAACAATTATAAACACTGAGTAAAAAAAACGAGAGATAACTGATATTACAGAGAGTGACAGAGAAAATCACCTCTCATTTTTGTTTACTATTTCTTTATCTCTGTTATTAGAAAGCACACAGAAATTTCTTCACTTTATAATTATTTTGCAAAAATTAAGAAATAGAAATATTAAAAATTATAAAAAAATGTTGATAATATTCGCATTTGTTCCATGTTATATTAAAACAAGTTGTGAGCTCATAAAAAACGAATCAATAATTGTATAATCAATCATTTACTGATGCAACAATGTGATGTCATACCTTTTTTAATATTATATAACAAAGAATTTAATAATTGTATTAATCAATCATTTACCGATTCTGCTCTTATTAAAATAATTCAAATCAATATCTTCATACAATGATGAAATTTTAATGTATTTTAGCAAATGTATAATATTGTACAATAAATACAACATGCATAAACATTAAAAAATATGAAAAAAAAATACTATTTTTGCCACAAATTTTAGTAATTTGATAGTTTTATTTGGAATTTTGCAGGCTAACAGAGAAAATTCTGACCTATCGAAAGATTTCATGAATGCAAAAGTTTAATTGCTTTTAAGCAAAATTATGCCATATTTTGTAGAAAAATAACTGCGGATTTAAGAAACGATCCAGCACAGATGGAATTTATCTATTAATTAATCATGTTTTTTTTTGCATCAATTTTTAAAAAAGATTCATCGATTGATTTTGCATCCGTTTTTTCTGAGAAAAATTGTGGAAAGTTCCTATAGATGAATTGCTGTAGAGGTGCTAGGACGAAGTGACAAAAGTATCAATGTGGGCGAAATGACAAAAGTATCAGCATGCGAAGACGGAGCAAGTAGTGGGGCGAGACGCTTTGGAAGAATGGGTATGTAAGCCAGGGGTGCGATCTGTCCTTAGTTATAAGATTTGTCCTTATTTGGAGGGTCCAAATCTTACAATAAAAATGTCCTTATTTGTAAGATTTGTCCTTATTTCGGGCTATTGTTCTTATTTTGTTCTTATTTCTTAAAATTCTTCAAAAAATTTGTAATTTTATGGCGTAATGTCACTTAGATTTTCAAAATTTTTCCCGGCGGCGCCTATCGGCACCGCCGCCCTTCCGCCCCGCTTGTTCCCCAAAAAGTCCTAAAAATGGACCGCAAAAAAAAAATTCGTAAAAATCTGATTTTTTTGATCCGGAATGCATTGAAATTTATGATTTGCTTATTTCCTCCCTAAAATTGTTAAAAATGATCATGGAAGGCAAAAAATACGAAAATTGATTCTATATTATTTGAATAAAGTGTTATACAAGCGATTTAAAGCAATTTTGCAAAATGTTCTTATTTTGGACCCAAAAATCTTATTTTTTGGCCTTGATGTTCTTATTTTGCAAATTTTTCGATCGCACCCCTGATGTAAGCTTCAATTAATTAAATTTGAAGTTATTTGATTTAAAAAATTAAAAAACAATCATAGAAAAAATCAGATTTTGGTTTTTTGCACTTTTTAGGAATCGACCAACCAACGGATCCGCAGGCGGTTGACTGATTGGCCGCAGTCACCGCCTGCGGCGGTTGTCAGACTTTTTCTCCGCTCTTAGTCACGCCCCACAAAATCGGTTTTTATGGGTGTGCTTTTCGGTGTTTTTTGGTTAATTAGAGTAATTATAAACCCGTAAGAACAGCTTCTAAACATCAGAACTTTTGACATTATTATTATTATTATGTAAACATGTTATATTTTTGTACAATTTATACATTTGCTAAAATAATATTCAAATATAATCCATGTGTATGTAATTGATTCTAATTAGAATAAATTTTATTAAGGGTAGCATCAGTAAATTATTGATTATGCAATTATAAAATTCATTTTTATATAAAATTAGAAAAGAATGACATCACAACTGGTTTTAATAAAGATATCGATAAATAAGGCGGTCGGAGCAAATGCAATATTATCACAATTGTTTTATAATTTTTTAAATTTATATTTCTTATTTTATGCAAAATTATTTTAAAGTAAAGTAATTTCTATGTTTTTCTTTTA
>SIJG01000299.1:0-29301 GCA_023374025.1 Heterodera schachtii
AAATTGGCGCAGCGACCAACACCAGTAACAGCAGTGACATGAGCATTGAGAAAGGGTTTTGGTACAAACAAATTGTTAATTGCTGTTATTAAGGATGAGATTTTTAGACGAAAAAGGGCACCGAAATAGCCTATTAAGCTAGTTTCTTAAAGCAAGATAATTTTTTGCTAAAATTAAGCTACTACCTATTTGCCGAAATTTTATTCTTTTTTCCTCTGGCGATCACTGTTTCTTCTCCTTTTTCTTCCGCTCTTTTTCCCACATTTTGTTGTTGTTTAGAGTGTTGTCGCTGCTTTTGTGTACCGTTTTGCTGCTGCTGTTGCCGTTCTTTGTTGGATGGGAAGACGGGGGGGGGGAAGGGGTTTTGTTGATGGCGGACGATGGATGAGCAGAAGGGTCATTTGCATTTGTCATTTTTCTCCTTTATTTTTTGCTGTTGTCCAATCGATGTCGTTTATTATCCATTAACTTTTGAGATTTATTTTGTTGTTTTCTGTCGGCGCCGATTGTTCATCTTCAACATTGTGCCGTTTCGTCGTCGCCGAGCTGTTCGTCCTCCAATTTGTGCCGTCGCCGAGTTGTTTTCAAATGGTGAGCAGATCGTCGGTCGAGATTTGGTCGTGGATGATGATGACGCCATTTTCAGCCTTGGTTGTCTTCAACGCCGGTGATGATTTGGATGGTCTTGGTCGTGTTCGTGGTCGTCTGTGTCGTCGTTTCCACTGCTGCTGCTGGTTCTGATCCGGGCGATGTCATTGGTGGGTCGAGAAACAGAAGGGGGGGGGGGGGGCGAGAGTCATTGAAGTGGGAAAGGGTGAGTTTGTTCGGCATGTGAGGGTATGAGAGAGAGAGAGAATTATGCGAGAAATGGACGTGAAATTGATTAGCTAATAATGAGGCACATAAAGCAAAATGTGATTAATTGATTATGAGTAAATTGAAAATGTATTAAGAGGGGTCGAGAATTGAATTATGTACAGGGCAATTTCTCGGCGGCCTCCAACAACAGCTTCCGAATTTTGTAGATTGTCTCCTCGGGCTTTCCAGGGCCAATGTTCGCTTCAAGTAGGAATTGTTTTTTCGGATTGGGCTCCTCTCCAACTGTCTTTGGCTTGGGACTGGTGTTGGCCGTCTTCCCCTCGGGGTTTCCTCCGTGGCACTTTCTTTTCGTCTGAGCCCCAGCCCTTCTGGCGGTATGCACGGTTTCTCACGCACCGCCTGCACCGCCGATTTCAGTCTTTTTGAATAATCGTTTCCCGCTCGTCCCGAGGCTGCTCCTTTCGCGGTCACTTCTTTCTTCTCTCGGTTTGGGTGCCGAGTCCAAATCGCTTTGGCATTCGAATTAATTTTGCCGTCAATTTTTCGATATTTTCCCTTATTTCCCTCTTCTTTGCATCTTCTTCTGCCTGCTTCACAATTGCACTTATTTCTCTGTGTGCTTCCTCCATTTTTTCCATGTTCTGTTTTTTCTCCTTTTCCTCTTCGGTTAGGCGCCTCTTTTTGATTCCTCTGGCGATCACTGTTTCTTCTCCTTTTTCTTCC
Source organism: Heterodera schachtii (assembly GCA_023374025.1). NCBI lineage: Eukaryota > Metazoa > Nematoda > Chromadorea > Rhabditida > Heteroderidae > Heterodera > Heterodera schachtii. The sequence continues at coordinate 1,543 of SIJG01000299.1, forward strand.
GCTCTTTTTCCCACATTTTGTTGTTGTTTCTCGGACTTCTTTTTCTCTTCTTCGTCCTTCTTTGCTTTGAGACAGGCCAAAGTTTTCCTTCTGCCGGCCAAAAGAAAAACGTGGAAGGGAAAAAAGAGAGAAAAGGAAGAAAAGAGAGAGAAAAAAGAGAAAATTAATTTGTTATTAATTAAAGCAAGTAAATAATTAAGACATCGAAAGTCTTGAACTGTGGCGTGTATCGTGTGCGGGCCGAAACTGCAGCCGCCGGTGCTTTGGTTTCAAAGAGTGGGAAAACCCCATTTTCTGTGCGGACTCCATCCCGTTTTGTACCAGCGGAGTGGCATGGCCAATTTGGATGATCGCTTCGTCCTTTGGGCTCAATTTTGTTCTTATTGTCCTTGTCCTTGTCCTTGTCCACTTGGCTGTGGTCCGTGTCCGCCGAGACTTGTCATTTGCCTCATTTGGGGTCTGTGACCAATGTCAGCGCCGTGTTAGTGTTTTGTCCAGTCGTATTGTCTCCTCAATGTAATTTTCGGATTAATCGTTGGCACGGCCTTAACACATCATTTGTTAAAATACTTTATTTGTTAATTTAATAAACAAGAATTATTCAAATATTTATTATTCAAAGCATTTTCATTAATTATTACTATTAATTTTGGTTATTGGTTAAGCATTTTAGTAATGATAAATAGGAAGTCAAAAGAATGGTGGGAGTGATTAATAAAAGATGTTTATTTTTCGGTAATAATTAAAATGAAAGGGAAAACTATACAGGGAAATCAAACAAAAAATGTAATTTTTAATGCGAAAAAATAGAAATGGAGGGGGGAAAAATAAGAAATTGCAAAATTAAATCAGAAATGTGATGGGAGAAGAAATGGTATAATTGCAAGGGAAATTGAAATAATTTTTAATTAAATTTAATTAATTAGTAATGAAGGGGGAGATAAAAAGAAAAGCGCCGCTTTGGGAAATTAAGTTGAGTTCACAAGGTCCACCATATAATGGGTGCGCGCATGAATCCGTTGGGCCCTGGGCCAATGCCAGGGGCATTGGCCCAAAGCGCGGATTCCCCAATTAAATGCTTCGCTTAATCCAAGTCCAATCAGCAATCGGTTTATTAAGCGTTGGACCAAAATGTGAAGAGGCAAAGAAAAGCAACAATTGATCAGATCCCCGATCATAAAACCAACGGACTGATCACTCTGGTCTCTCCCCCCAAATTTTATACGGGTAACAGGTGGGCGGGTCGGGTGCCAGGCAGAAGAAAAAGGCCAACAAAGAGAAATTGGGGTGACTGGCGACAGAGAAAAAGAAATTGTGAGAGACATAGGGGAAAAGAAGTCAAGATGAAAAGGGAAGACATAACAATATATGTAAACTTTATTTAAATTATTTAGAAAAATTATTTAGGATAGAAAAATTTGAAATTGAAACTAGACTTATGCATTAATTATAAATTGAAAGATTAAATGCAAAAGATTATTATATTACAGCCAAATTTTCAGTTTTATTTGGCCTTCAAAAATTTCCATCTCAGTTGGTTTCTGATTGGAAGCGCACTGACTTATGGAATCATCATAGTAATTGGAATCATCTTTAATTTTTCGGTGAATTTTATCACAATCAAAACAAAGTGTGTTTTATTTTAATTAAAATTTTTATTATTTATAATATTTTTGTAATTAAAAATTTATTTTTTTTGGGTCACTAAATGGCAAGCCAATTATCTTTTTACATTTTATTCCTATTTTGAATTATGGTGCCAAAAAAAGAAAACAAACAAAAATTAGATCAAATAAAAATACAAAATGAGTATCGTAATAAAATTGAAATAAACAAAATAAATCAAATGTTAAATTCACAGGCGATTAAACATAGTGTAAATGTGGCACAGAAAATTTCCTACTCATTAGAACTCATTGCTTTTAGTAAACCCCTGAATTCCTTTGCCCTTTTAATTTGCACCGCTACTACTAGAAGATTATTCCATGCTTTTCTTGTGAAAATTTTTGAATGCGCCGGGCTAATAGACCAATGAAAGCGGCATAGTTCAAAGGAACGCGGCATCAATTCCAGTGCCAATTAATGATGGGTCTGATAAATGCTCAATTTGTCTAAATGTATCTGTCGAGTGACCTCATTTAATATTGTGTAGTGCCTAATGGAGGCACATTCTGCAATGGAATAACTTGATTTGGATTTGAAATTCGATTGAACACAAATGGAAACGCCGTTTGGAATGCTTGCCGATATTCCGCACTAAAATTAAAAATTAAAATTTTTTTTTCATTAAAAATACCTCGTAAAATATAAAATGGGTCCGTTTGATGCAGCTCCAACACTCAAAGGAATTGCAGTAATCGCAGTGAAAAACCAAGCATTGATTCGAGATGAAATTAATTTACTCAATATGTTGTAACAAATTAATGTAAAGAAATAGCCGCCGACATTCACGCTGATAATGTAAAAAAGTGCACGAAAAGTGCGACGACTTATCGAATCGGCGGACGGCAAACCTATTAAAAGCGTAATTGAATGCAATTAGAAAATCCAAGACAATAAACGTTGTTTAATTAACAAAAATGACTAAAAATTAAAATTTTTTACCTGAACTTTTGAAATTTACAACAATTCCAAGAGAAACATAAATGATGCAAGTCGTTGAAATAAGCAAAACATTTATTATATTTGAAAGTGATTTAAGCTAAAAAAAATATAAATAATTTTTATTTTAAATTATACTAAAAAATATAAATGCTAAGTCGTTTCATAAAATTTTCCATGGGATAATAAAATAATAAAAACAATAATTACCTTCATAAAATCTACATATGCGCCAGTAGTCATCTGATCACCATGCATAATTGCCTTTTGGTACACCGCAACAGATTCGCAGAAACCATAGGACACCGTAATAATTGTTAACAGTGCCAAATACAGCCGCTTTTTAAGTTTGTCATGGCTTAAAGTTACTGTAATTAACCATAGGAATTATTAATATTCATACAATTCCGAAAAAACAATTCCAATCAGTCGATCAATGCCAGTGAAAAACATCATCGGAATAATTCCAACTAAATTTAAATTTATTTACTAATTCAATTTTATAAATTACCCATTCCAATCAGAGGTACAAATAGAAATTTTACAGCCAAACGATACTCAATGAAATTCTGGCCAGAAAATGCGGTGTACACAAACAAAAATTGACCTTGTTGATGAATCAGTTCAAAAAAGGAGCAAAGTGCCAAAAGATAATTGGCTGTGCCATTGAGTGACCTAAAAAAAAATTTAAATTATTATTTTGCTTAAACAATAATTAATCATTTCATACTTTGTTTTGATTGTGATAAAAATCACACAAAAATTAAAGATGATGCCAAATATTGAAATAATTCCATAACTTCCTGCACATCCAATCAAAGACCAGCTGGGATGGACATCTTTGAAGGCCAAATAAAATTGAATGGGCATAATTACCGTATCATTTCCGTAGTTGTCCAAATTAGCCATTATAATTTAGGACTCAAAAAGACAGTTAATTGTAAAACGGCCCTCTTTTTTTTATCTTACTTACTCAAAAATGTGAAAAAATGTGTTATTTATATTAACTTCATAATTAATAGTTAATGTTTAAATTTAAAAAAGGTTTTTTTTTCTTGAAAAAGTATGCTTTCATTTGAATATATATGTAAACTTTATTTAAATTATTTAAAAAAATTATTTAGGATAGAATAAAATTTTGCTTTTGCGTTAAAAATCGAAACTCGCGTTACAAATGTGGCACCTACAAGTTATTTCTTTTTAACATGAAATGTCTCGAAAATGTTGAGGTTTATATTACTTATGACCTTTTTGTAGCTAATTATTTCTTTATTTTTAAATAATTCATTTAAGCATAAAATTAGTAATGCTAACATTTTTAACGGGAAATTCACTAAAAAATAAAATAAATGGTATAATAATTAAGAATTAACGCTTCAATGAATGGTTGAAAAATTAACATTTGCGCTCGACATAATAACACATTTTAATTGTGAGAAATACGACACGAAAAGTACATGCTAAATTTGAGTCTACGGTAAAGGCCTTTAAAATTTTTCCCGTTGAAGCCAGAAAAAGAACAAGAAGATTTTTGCTTAGGGCAATTACGATCGAGTTAATGAACCGGCATATTCAAATTGGATTTCGTGTTATACCAAAATTCGCGTCGGCCGACATGGGACCATCCCTAATTTTACCTTACCTCTGTTTTGGGGTGGTCATATATTCGACGGTTTTAAAAAGAATTACAAATAGTACTTTATTGGACATAGGATTTCATCATAGATTCAATGCGACGGAACATAACGTTAATCAAATTGGTAATTGTGTCAAGCAAAATTGAGTTCCAGGCCTCCAAAATAGCTTGCCAAATTTGAGGTTGAGCTGAAAGTGCCTTCACGGCGATTTTCCGCTTGACAATTTATCACAAGTATCAATGAGGGATAAACCTGATTTAAATAGAGGCGGTCGAAGCAGCGGCACCCATTCAGTCATAACTAGCTGTTGAAAGGTCAAGCCGGGTGCAAGATGTTCACACTCAAATGGAAGTTTTTGGTCCTCCATTATGTTGCCATAACGCTTCCCGGTCGAATTGCCTTCAATTCGAACCAAAGTGCCCAATGTTTCGTCAGTAACTCAGCTTAAATTGTGCTTAAAGTTGGTCAAGTTGTCCGACCCACCCCAAACTATCTCTTCACTTCCGCATCCGAATCATCCCGAACATCATCTTTGACGTGATTTGTGACTATTCCAAGTTCCATGAGCCAAGAATTGACCATCAGCTAAATGTATTGACTAAACCGGGCAATCTAGTTTGAGTTTTTGAATTTTTTTTTCTAAAACTTAGCATTTTTATAATGAAATTTTAAAAACTGAAAAGAGTAAGCCAAATATATGCATTACGGCTTTTTAAAAAATTAATAAAACTAATATTTTTTAAAATTAATCCCTCAAAATAATTAACTGCTAATATTTTTTAAAATTAATCCCTCAAAATAATTAAATTTACAAATTATTTTAATTGAAAATTCTCTGTTATTCTGCGGATAAAAAAAAGTTGCACTGCCGTATCAAGTTTCCATTGAATCTGTGATGAAACCCTATGTCAAATAAAATACTATTTGTAACTTTTTTATAAAACCGTCGAATATATGACCACCCCAAAACAGGGGGTAAGGTAAAAGTAGGGCTGATCATATATCGGCCGAAGCGAAGGAATTTAAACACTTTGGTATCATATGAAATCCAATTTGAATATGCTATCGGTCCTAAATAACTGATATTTTGTTAGACAATCGGGTGTATCATGAAACCCTTAAAAATTGACTATCAACACCAATCGGGTTTCATTCCCTTTTGAAATGAATTTTTCATAATTACTAAACAAGTTGCAGTGGAATTACTTGATTTACCCTTTGAAATATGTTAAAAACAAATGGAAACACAGTATGAATTTGTCTGCCTGTCGCAGCCAAGGAGGCGACAAAAACTTTGTGGGGAGTGAGGGAGACGAGAGCCGACTTTGCCAAAGGCAAAATCAGCTGTTTGCGTCCCCCTTTCCCTTTCTCGGCCGATCCTTCCCAAGGGAGGGAAGGGACGGACGAGCCGAAGAAGCGATGGCCCGCAGGAGTGGAAGACTCCTGCGGGGAAGACCGACGAAGCGGTGGTGGGTCGGACAACGACGACAACGAGAGCAGCAGAAGGGGGAGGGAAACCGTCCCACCAAATCCCCCGAACACACTTCACAAATATAGATTTATTAAGCAGAAGGAGAAATGAATGAATGGAAATGTGAACTGATCGCATGAGTGGAAATATTGCAAAACCAGGCAGTAATCGGAGACGAAATTTTGGGAATAAACAGAATGTAACAAATCAATGAAAAGAAATAACCGCCAACATTAACAGTGATAATGCAAAAAAGTGCGCGAAAAGTCCGACGATTGAACGAAACGGCTGACGGCAAACCTATAAAAAAAAAGTTAATTAGGTAAATTAATGGCATAAAATTTGATCAGAGGACTGATTTACCTGCGGATTCTTTACGTACTGCAATTCCAAGAAGCAGATAAATGATGCAAGTCATTGAAGTAAGCAAAAAACTAATCGTATCAAAAATAGGTGCACTCTAAAAAAAGCATTTGAAAATATTTAAATGAACATAGGATAAATATGAACCTTTAAAAATCGAAATATGATCCGGTGGTCATCTGATCACCATTTTATTTGTTCATTTCGTTTTAATTAATTTTTTCGGCCCAATTTCGATATGTGTGCCTAAACAAATTTTTGCATTCTCTTGCCAAAATTACATGCGATGATTGAATACATTTTTTCATAAAATTTGATTCCAATGCCACTATTATCAGGCAATTTTGACTTTAGATAAAGCCAAAATTCAAATTAACTGTCAAACAAATGTTTGGCAGGAAAGCATAATTGAAGGCGAAATAAATTGAAAAAATTAAAAAATATTTTTAATTACTTCAATTAATGATAATACCGTATTGTTCGTTGTATCATTCATTTTGAAAATTAAAAAAAATATATATAAAGCCAATGTCAATAATTAAGGATCATTTTTTTATGTAAATACATGTTTTTTTCCTGGCTTCTCCATGCTCTAATTAGTAGGAAAAACACTTTCTTTTTTGTGTTTGCGAAGAAAAGTTGGGACTTTTTTTACATATTTTTACATATTTAGGGATTTTTCTACATATTACATATGTACATATTTTTACACATATTTTGGACTTTTTCGTACATATTTCGCAATTTTTCGTACATATTTTCATATTTTTTTTTACATATTTTGATGATTTTGGAGAATTTATAGAAATTTTTTGTTAAAAATTAAAAAAATTTTTTGAAAATGTATCTCAAAAAAATCGAATTTTTTTTCAAGATATATCAAAAATTAATTTTTGAAGTACTAAAATGTGGTTCTAAGCCATTTTGGTCTTTTTTATGGCATTTTATGCCTCGTTTCAATTAGCAGCCCTAGTTATAAGCCTCAAAAATTTCATTCAAATTTTAAAACATTTTTGTTTACAAGCAAAAATAGTTGAAAAAATCGTTTTTTAAAAATTTTCAACTTAGCATTATATATTTTAATTTTATTTATTTTCATTAAATGGAATTTTACACACACTATAAGTAGGGCTGCCAAAAATAGTACAAAAAATAATCTAAATATGTACATAAATATGTAAGAAAAATCACAAAAATGTACAAACCCCCCCCCCAAATATGTATTAAATTGTAAAGAAAATTTTTTAGTTATTTTTTGAGAAAAAATTCTTCTTAAATGATGAAATATAAACAAAATGCAATAAAAATGAACTAAATAGGCTTAGAATCACATTTTAGTGTTTTATAAACTAATTTTTGGTTTTTTATGGGTAGGTTTTAAAAAATAAAGAAAATATTTAAGAAAAATTTAGCTGAAATTTCGGATTTTGAGGGTTTCCAAAAATTTTATAAAAAACCTCAAAATATGTAATAAAAAAAAATGAAAAATGTAAGAAAAAAGTCCAAAATATGTATAAAAATATGTACATATGTAATATGTAGAAAAATCCCGAAATATGTAAAAATATGTAAATAAAGGTCTCAACTTTTGATCGAAAAAACACAAAAAAGAAAGTCTTTTTCCTACTATTCAAAGAATGCAGACCCTCGAAAAAAATTTTTTTATTAAATAAAATTGACAGACTAATGATTATTATTTGTTCGAAATAAAATTTTTTATTTTTAAATTTGTATCATTTAATATTATTTTTAATTAAAAAAATTATTTTTTACTGAACATTTGAATAAAATTTCTCGCAATGTTTCTCAAACCACGAATTTTTCGAGACTTTGGGTGATTTATGAACAGATAATAGGCTTAATAATGCGGCATAGTTCAAAGGAATGCGGCATCAATTTCAGTGCCAATTAATGATGGGTTTGATAATTGCTCAATTTGATTTGTCTAAATGTATCTGTCGAGTGATATCATTTAATATTGTGTAGTGCCTAATGGAGGCACATTTTGCAATGGAATAACTTGATTTGGATTTGAAATTCTATTGAACACAAATGGAAACGCCTTTACCTGAAGCTTTTTTGCGTATTATAATTCCAAGAAGCAGATAAATGATGAAAGTCATTGAAGTAAGCAAAAAACTTATTGTATTAAAAATAGATGAGTACTATAAAAAGCCATTTTAAATTTTATAGATTACTAAAAATAATAATTAAACTTTTAAAAAATCTAAATATGATCCGGTGGTCATCTGATCAGCGATTTCAATCGCATTTTGGTACACCGAAATAGCGTAACAGAAACCATAGGACACAGAAATAACAGTTAACAGTGCCAAATACAGTCGCTTTTTAAGGGTATCGTGACTAAAAAGTTACTGTAATTAATGATAGAAATAAAAAATATTTATACAATTCCGAAAAAGCAATTCCAATCAGTCGATCAATGCCGGTGAAAAACATCGTCGGACCAATTCCCCCTAAATTTATATTTATTTTTTCATTTATAGTTTTCCATACAGTAAATTACCAAGTCCAATCACAGGAATGAATAAAATTTTTGCTGCCAAACGATACTCAATGAAATTTTGTCCAGAAAATGCGTTGTACACAAACAGAAAATGACCAAGTTGATGAACCAGTTCAAAAAAGGAGCAAAGTGCCAAAAGATAATTGGCGGTGCCATTGAGTGACCTAAAAAAATATAAAATTATAATTTCGATCAAATAATAATTAATCAATACATACTTTGTTTTGATTGTGATAATAATCACAGAAAAATTGAAGATGATTCCAAATGTGGTGATGATTCCATAACTTCCTGCACATCCAATCAAAGACCAGCTGGGATGGACATCTTTGAAGGCCAAATAAAACTGAAAATTTGGCAGTCATAAAAATAATTTTTATCAAAAATTACAGTATCATTATCGTAATTGTCCAATTTGGCCATAATTATTGATCAAATATTTTAAATACCAAAAACTGCTTTTCAATACCAAAATTAATGCTTTTTAATATTGCAAAAAAAAATTTTTTTTAGTTTTATAAATAAATTAATGTATTAATTATCATTATTATGTTAAAATAACTTAATAATCGGTAATTAATAATTTATTAAATATTTGATAAGATAAAAAGAGTTGCCAAACATTTACTGACGGGAAAATTTGTGAAGGAAAAGTCCCGCCTTTAGTTTCGTGACAAAATGTGGCACGAAAAGTAATTACTGTTTAATTTCCTAAGAATTTTTGTTACTATTTATTGGTTGAACAATTAAAATTTTTTGCGCGACAGAATCACGCACTTTAATTGTGAGAAATATGTCACGAAAAGTTTCGCTTCTAAAATGAAATGTCTTAAAAAAATTGAGGTTTATATAAAGTACCTTAAAAATTTTTTATTGATAATAATAACGCTCGTAAATTTTTAACAAATCAACAAAATCTATCATTAGATAACCCTAAATTTTCTCTATTAGCTTGCAAAATTTCAAAAAAATTAATTAATTATCAAAAAAAATCATGGTCAAAAATGTTCGAAAAAACATGGTTTTTTGAGTTCCTCTAGCCATAGCTTTTTTGAAACTCAACGAAATTGTTTTAACTTCTGCAGACTGACAGAGAACACTTAAAGCTATCAAATGATAGACAAATATTAAAAATTTGGTTGCTTTAGAGCAAAATAATAAATAATTTTTCGACAAAAATTTTCATATTGATGTATTATGATAAACCATTGGTTAGAGCAGAGTCGATTTCATTATGAATTTTTAATTTTACGTCCCCATAGCGAAAAATCAAAAAGTTATAGGGCCACAAAAAACGGAAATTTTTGACTGTGTTTTCCTTTCAGTGATGGCGCCTAAAAGTGTGGGAAAGAGCAAATTCGGTGGCTCAGTTGGTTAAATTCAAATTTTGGGAGGTCCCGAACATGCCCATTGAAAAAACATACCATGTCAATGCTTTATAACTTTTTTTTTATATTTAAGTAAAAAATTTAGAAAATTATATACCGAAGAGAACAATTAAGCTATTGGTTGATACCACAAAATATTAATTTTGCTGAAATTGAGCCAAGCTTGAATTTATATAAATAATTGCTTAATTTTTCATAAATTTGGAAAAATATTTATTTGCTCTATATCCATGCTCTTCCTCGAATCCTGGGACCCTGAACTAAAAACACAAATTAATAAAATTGAAAACACAGAACGTGATCTAACGCATCACTCAATCCGATCTTTATACATATGGATTCCAATCAACGAATTTTTTGGTCTACGTACCAGTCAGTGATCCGTGGATCATGGGTCCGAGGTCCGATCCTGATAAAATAATCGAGATTTTGGGGGATTTAAGAACAAATAATAAGGCCTAATAATGCGGCGGCATCAATTCACTATCATTTGGTAATGGGCTGCTACGTACGAGTATCTTATGAATTAATCATTTGCCATTGTGTAGTGCCTAATGGAGGCACATTTTGTAATGGAATAACTTGATTTGGATTTGAAATTCGTTTGAACACAAATGGAAACACTGTTTGGAATGCCTGCCGATATTCTGTACTAAAAAATGAAAAATTATTAAAAATTTATTTTATCCGATTTATACCTCGTAAAATATAAAATGGGTCCGTTTGACGCTGCACCAATGTTCATTGGAATTGCGGAAATTGCATGTAAAAACCAAGCAGTGATTGGAGATGAAATTATGGGGATTAACATAATGTAAGTAAATACTGAAAAGAAATAGCCGCCAACATTAACAGTGATAATGCAAAAAAGTGCGCGAAAAGTGCGACGATTGACCGAATCGGCGGACGGCAAACCTATTAAAGGCGTTAATTAGGTAAATTAATGTCATATATAAAACAGATTAATTAATCATGATTTTAAAAAGAGGATTAACTCAAAAATTTTAAAAAATTGAGGAAATTCTTTAGACCATTTTCTTTTAGAAAGGCTTTATGAAATGACGGATTTACCTGAAGTTTTTATACGTATTGCAATTCCAAGAAGCAGATAAATGATGAAAGTCATCGAAATAAGTAAAAAACTAATCGTATCAAAAATAGGCGAGCTCTAAAAAGGATTCAAAATATTAAATGATCATAGGATATATAAATGAAAAACCTTTAAAAAATCGCAATATGAACGGTGATCATCTGATCACCATCACTAATTGCATTTAGGTACATGGAAATAGACAAGCATAAACCATAGGACACAGAAAGAACAGTTAACAGTGCCAAATACAGTCGCTTTTTAAGGGTATCATGACTAAAAATTACTGTAATTCTCAATTAAATCAAATTTTTATTACAATTCCGAAAAAGCAATTCCAATCAGTCGGTCAGTGCCAGTGAAAAACATTGTCGGACCAATTCCCCCTAAATTTATATTTATTTTTTCATTTATAGTTTCCATACAGTAAATTACCAATGCCAATCACAGGAATGAATAAAATTTTTGCTGCCAAACGATACTCAATGAAATTTTGTCCAGAAAATACGATGAACACAAACAGAAAATGACCAAGTTGATGAACCAGTTCAAAAAAGGAGCAAAGTGCCAAAAGATAATTGGCGGTGCCATTGAGTGACCTAAAAAAATATAAAATTATAATTTCGATCAAATAATAATTAATCATTTCATACTTTGTTTTGACTGTGATAAAAATCACAGAAAAATTGAAAATGATTCCAAATGTTGAGATGATTCCATAAGTCAGTGCGCATCCAATCAGAGACCAGCTGGGATGGACATCTTTGAAGGCCAAATAAAACTGAAAAATTAGGTTGTGATAAACTAATATTTTGCCATTTAATTACCGTAGCATTGTCGTACTTGTCCAAATTGGCCATAATGAAGGGTTTAAGGGTGTATTTTTTTTAATTTCCTAAAAGTTGGGTCCTTGGGGGGTTATTTTTCGTTTATATTGCTTTTTTCTTGTGAAAATTTCCAAAAATGGCCTAAATATGTATGAAAAATAATTTAATTTACAACCCTATTTATTATGTAAAATTTTTATTCTAGGTAAATTTATCATTTAATTAAATATTTGATAGTATGAAAAATGAGAAATTGAAAAGTAATGCCAAACATTTGCTGACCGGAACAAACTTGCGCATTAATGTATCAGCATTTCGTTTCGTGACAAAATCCGGTACGAAAAGCAATTATCGTTTTAATACCTAAGAATTATTGCTACAATAGATTTGTTGTAACAGTTTAAAAATTTTATGCTCGACAGAATCCCGCACTTTAATTGTGAGAAATCTGTAACGAAAAATATGAAATTTCTTGCAAAATTTGAGGTTTATATGAAGAGCTTTAAATTCTTTAGGAATAATAAGAGCGAATTCATAGACAAAAACGTCAAAAAATTGCACAACTTTGCTGTGGGCGTTCTACATTTTTTTTTCAATTTATTTGCTTTAATAATACCCACGGTTTTCGGGTAATTCATTTTCTAACCCCTGTTTTAATTCAGTTTTTGGATTTAAAAAAAAACGTTTTCAGTTTTGGCTCACAAAGGGACCTCGCGAACTGTAAGTCGGAAACGATTGTGAATTTTTAATAGTACGAGCCGATAGCAAGAAATCAAAAAGTTATGAAGCCTCAAAAGTCGGAATTTTGGCCAAAGAGCCCATTTCCAGCTTTGTCAACTTTCTATTAATTTCCCAACCTTTAAAATTGACTGTTATTTGCTTATTTTCACTAAAGAAAAAATACCATATATTTTTTTAGTCTAAAAAATGATTTTTGAATTATTTAGTTCCAGAGATGTGATGATATCTGAGGATTTTTCCTCATTTTGTGGTCTTTTAGAGGGTCAAAGAGGATTTTTTTTGAAAAATGAGGATTTGCGGATTTTTGTGGTCTTTTGAGAAATTTGAGGATTTTTGTGGTCTTTTGAGAAATTTGAGGATTTTTGTGGTCTTTTGATAAAAAAGTGACAAAAACGCATGATTTTTTGAAAAATTAGGTATATTTGGCAAAATATTCGAACTCTTTCTTCAAATCTTAAACATTTTTTTTTTGAAAATCTTCCTCATTTTGCAATAAATTTTAATTAATTTTCTGTTAACAAATCGTACTCAAAATCCCAAATTTTTTCCGGCAGCGCCTATCGGCTCCCTCTCCTCCCATTTAATTAAAAAATTGTGCACGACTACAAAATCTTAGCAATGCAATGACAACAAAAAATATGAAGAAAGAATATTTTTTTTTTGTAATGTCACAAAATTATTTCTGAATTTTTCTCTACAGTAGATTAAATTTGTCCAAAAGTATGTGTCCAAATTTTCAATTTCGCTCATTCGAAACCGCCACAATTTGGCACCTATCAAAAAGCGGTCCAACAGCAGCAGAATTGTGTTTTCTTCGCATAAACGCCTTTTTGTACGCAATCCGATAATCCATGCTAAATAATAACAAATTAAAATAGATTATTATTATTATATATTTTTCATTTTTTCGCTTTTACCTGTTCAGCAAAAGGATGGGCGCCCCACTGGCGGATGCCAAAATTGGCACGCAAGTGATCATGCCGATCAGTACACTTTGGATGTTGGTACAAATGATCGATTGAGCCATCGGCTCAGTGACGAACAAATTTACGATAAACGGTGTGATAAATTTGATAAAAATGGTGATTTGGTTGCGTGCAGCCGATGTGATCAGCCAGCCGATCAGAAGGACCAAAAGCAGCAGAAACACAGAGCGCAACATTTTGCGCACTGATTGATCAGCAGCTAAATGGCCAAAATGAATGAAATTTAAAAAATTGCTAAAACTTTGTGAATTCATTTGATTCTTTCTTTTCATTTGAAAATTGCGCCACAAAATTAAGGCCAAAAATTGCCGCGTAATTAGCGCAGCACAGTGAGAGGATGAAAAAAGAGGGAACAGAGTTCAGAACATCCGAATAAAGCCCACTGTTACAGTAAACCCATCTGAATTTATCGTAATAAATTGAAAATATTTCAAAATAACCTTAATTTTGTTTCAAATCAAATGTTAATTACCTGTCGTAAGGGACGTTGATGGTTGTCCAAATATTGAACACTTCCAAATTCATTGCCATGCCAAAAAGGGTGCATAAAATGACAGAAATAAGCGAACATTGGCAAACTGTCGATTTTTTGATCGAATTCATTCTGAAAATAAATAATTAAATATTCCATATTTGAGAAGACACCTGATTGGACACAGAACGATCAACAATCGCTCCACAGAGATCAGAAACATTGCCATAATTGAGGCGTACGATGCTACGGTAGCGGCCATGAGAGTGGCAAGACAGATACGGTAGTCAATCGTACTGTGCCGGAAAATGACCCCGACCAAATTGACACCGAAAGGTGCGACAACGAAGAGTTGGCACAGCGAATCGAAGCCGATCAGCCAATTACAAACTTTGCGGTCTCTCCTGAAACGAAAAATATTGAAAAAAACTAATTAAAAATTTTAATTACATTGTTGTAATTGTGACCCAAATGAGGGAAAGGTTGAAAATGATCGAAATCGGCGTGAAAATGTTTGGCAACACAATCCATGCGGTCACTGGAGAAATAATTGGATATTTCTCATAGTAAATGAGCACATTGTCCCGATAAAAGTCCGACTGAAATTTTTAAATTAATTACCCGTGTAATTAAAAATGTTTAATTTTACCGCAACTTGGGCCACTTTGAACTGATAAGCGCATTTTGCCACCACAAATTGGTGCGTCATTGAGCTGAAAAGCCATTCGAAAAGTGTGACATTTTGCGACGCTTCCAAATGCGCAAATTTTGCCGTTAAATTATTTGAATCAGATTTGGTGGTTGTGGTGATGTTCAAATAATCGCATATTTGGTTAATGTCATTCATTTTTGGTATCTAAATGCTTCAGAAACGAAAATTTCATAGAAATTTTATAATTTTAAAGAAAAGTTGTAAAATAAAGTGGGAAATTTCGGCTAATATTTCCTTTAATACAGGTGTTTAAGATTGGAATTCTCTAAAATTTAATTAATGAATCATTTTCATGTTCATTTTGTTAGTCGTTAATTTTTAATTTGTTTTCAAATAAATTGCCGTCTGAAAGTGTAAGCTGCTGGTTCATTAATTGCTTCATTTAATATTCATCACAAAATTTAATCAAAATAATTTTCTTAGAATCGCACTTTCTTTATTACGCCATTAACATAATAAAAAGTGCAAAATTTGATTAAGGCGAAATGAGCTAAATAAAAAATTATTTGACCATTGCATAAAAATAAAAAATTTTTTCAAACCTACGTTATTTAAATTTATTTTATTATAATTTTTAACAAAAAAAAAATCCCTTGGAGTTGTCCTTTTTATGGGTTCAATTTCATAAATCAGACAGAAAGTTTTCATTTAGTTGATTTGAAGAAAAGGTGTAATTTCATTAATTAATTGGCAGGTGAATTGTTGGGATTATTGGAATTGTTTTCATTCCCATAATTTGGCTTTAAATTCATTATATTTAATTGAAAGTGGCAGAAAAAAGTCTCATTATTCATCATTGCCATTGACTTTAAATTTAAAATATGAAAAAAAATTGGTTTTAGGGCGTATTTTTCAATTTTCTTGTATTTTTCTTACATTTTTTTCAAAAATGCCAAAATACGTGCAAAATATGCGCCAAACCCCGAATATGTGCGAAATGTTTTTATGCGCCAAAACGCCAAAATATGTGTGTTTTTGTGTTTTTATAAGTCGCTCTAAATCAAAAATTGTCCGGAGAAATGCTATTTTTGGGCTTTTCTCGCCCGGTACACCTCAGTTGGGCCGGCACGTTTGGGCCCCAGCATGTTTTTGGCTATAACTTTTTTCTTTCTTATTCAAATCCAACCTTGTTGGTATTATTCTAAAGCTTAATCTGTTAAGAAGCTTTTTCTAAAATATTACTTCGCCATTAGACAATTGCTAAAAAAGTTACACATGTAAATTGCTAAAATTCGAAATTTTTGAAATTTTTTTCTTAATAAATTTTCTCTAGGCTTGAAAATCTTTTCGCTTTGCGTAAGGCTAATAGAGCATGTGATGAGCTTTCGAATGATACCAAGATTGTTGGATTTGGTCGACAAAGAAAAAAGTTGGAAAAACTTGCTGGGCCCCAAAAGTGCCGGCCCAACTGAGCACTCCGTTTCTCGCCATAACTAAGCCGCAAAAAAATATGTTAAAAACATAAAAATCCCAGCCCTATTCATTATTGACATTGGCTTTATATATATTTTTTTTAATTTTCAAAATGAATGATACAACGAACAATACGGTATTATCATTAATTGAAGTAATTAAAAATATTTTTTAATTTTTTCAATTTATTTCGCCTTCAATTATGCTTTCCTGCCAAACATTTGTTTGACAGTTAATTTGAATTTTGGCTTTATCTAAAGTCAAAATTGCCTGATAATAGTGGCATTGGAATCAAATTTTATGAAAAAATGTATTCAATCATCGCATGTAATTTTGGCAAGAGAATGCAAAAATTTGTTTTTGCACACATATCGAAATTGGGCCGAAAAAATTAATTAAAACGAAATGAACAAATAAAATTATTTTATCATTGCATAAAAAGGATTTTTTCTTCTTTTTTCTAATGTCACTTAATTTTAAAAAATTTATTATAATTTTAACAAATTTAAAAAAAATCCCTTAAACTTTCTCTTTTTATGACTTCAATTTTTATAATAACAATTCATAAAACAGAAGGAAAATTTCATTTTGTTTGAATGGAATAAAAGGTGTAATTTAATAAATTAATTGGCAGGTGAATTGTTGGAATTTTTTTCATTGCTACTTTTTAGCTTTAAATTCATTGTCAAATGGAAAAGGGCAGAAAAAATCACATTCATCATTGCCATTAGCGTTAAATTTATTTAAAAATTTTTCAAAATGAATGATACAACGAACAATACGGTATTATCATTAATTAAAATAATTGAAAATATTTTTTATTTTAGTTTTATTTGACCGATGCCAATCCCAGTTGGTCGCTGATTGGATGCGCACTGACTTATGGAATCATCGCCACAATTGGAATCATTTGCAATTCTTCTGTCATTGTTGTAACATCCTTAACAAAGTAGTTTAGATAATGAATGTAATTAAAACATGGAATTATTAGAAATATTAAAACTTTATTGAACCCTAATTAAGGTCATTCCGTGGCACCGTTAATTACCTTTTGGCACTTTACTCCTTTTTTGAACTGCTTCATCAGCTTGGTCATTTTCTGTTTGTGTACAACGCCTTTTCTGGCCAAAATTTCATTGAGTATCGTTTGGCAGCAATGGTTTTATTCATTCCTGTGATTGGAATTGGTATTTGCACTTAGCAAATTATTAAATAAATATTTTAAATACATATAAATTAAGGGACAATTGTTCCGGCAATGTTTTTCACTGCAATTGACCGACTGATTGGAATTGCTTTTTCGGAATTGTATAAAAATGAATTACCTTACCATTAATTACAGTAAATTTTAGTCACGATACCCTTAAAAAGAGACTGTATTTGGCACTGTTAACTGCTATTTCTGTGTCCTATAGTTTCTGCTTCTCTATTCCCGTGTACCAAAATGCAATTAGTGTTGGTGATCAGATGACCACCGGATCATATTTCGATTTTTAAAGGTTCATATTTATCCTATGTTCATTTAAATACTTTCAAATGCTTTTTTTAGAGTGCACCTATTTTTGATACGATTAGTTTTTTGCTTACTTCAATGACTTGCATCATTTATCTGCTTCTTGGAATTGCAGTACGTAAAGAATCCGCAGGTAAATCAGTCCTCTGATCAAATTTTATGCCATTAATTTACCTAATTAACTTTTTTTTTATAGGTTTGCCGTCAGCCGATTCGTTCAATCGTCGGACTTTTCGCGCACTTTTTTGCATTATCACTGTTAATGTTGGCGGTTATTTCTTTACATTGATTTGTTACATTCTGTTTATTCCCAAAATTTCGTCTCCAATCACTGCGTGGTTTTGCAATGCAATTACCGCAATTCCAATGAACATTGGTGCAGCGTCAGGCGGACCCATTTTATACTTCACAAGGTATTTAAATAATATTTAAAAATAATTAAACAATATTTTATTTTGTAGTACGGAGTATCGGCAGGCATTCCAAACGGTGTTTCCAATTGTATTCAAACGATTTTCAAATGTAAATCAAGTAATTCCACTGCAAAGCGGGCCTCAATTAGCAACTACACAATGTTAAATGATGTCACTCAGTAAATACAATTGCACATTGAGCAATTATCAGGCCCATCTTAATTGGCACTGAAATTCATACAGCTTTCATTGATTGACCTGGAACGAAGAATCACAATAATTTTTTAAATTTCTTTTGTTTATTAGACGCATTTGGCCATTTTCTCTTTACACATGATTTTTTTTTTTTTTGCTTCCATATTGACCTTGCTCGCTTCGGGTGAATGACAAAATTGTGGTGGCGAAAATCGATAAAATAAGGCCCGGCGAGTTAAGCAGCGACGAATTGGGTCCGCAGCGAGAAACTCGCGGCGAGTTGGGCCGCGGCAAACTGACACAAACCAAGTGTGCGTGAGCGAGTACTCAAGTTCTTAAGCGCAACACGCTCCAGCGAAGGCGATTCAAGTGCGACGAGCCGGCGAGGTTCGTCGTCAGCGACAAGAACAATAGGGGCTTCATAAACCTGCATGTGGTATTCACGCGTATATTAGAAGGTAATTAATAAATATTTTTGTAATTTATTTTATTCAAAAAAAAAATATTATTTTGTTAGACAATCGAATGTATCATGAAACTTTAAAAACAATGGGATTTTATTTCCTTTATTTTTGAATGAATTTCTCATAATTGTGCATTCTGTAGAGTCATACAAAACATTTTTGATGAAGGAGAGTAGAGAAAATAATTCCAAAAGAGAGCGCTATGGGAAGATAATTATCTTCCTTTCTTCGCTGATTCTTTTGGTAAGAGACGCAGATTCCTCACTATGTCCTCTGTTCTCTCTCTGTCTTAAATCTCTTCCCATAACACACTCTCTTTTTAATTAATTTTTCTTTGTTCTTCTTCACCAAAAATGCTTTTGTATGACAGGGGCTGAATTTAACACCCTCTCACTTTTCTGTTATCTCTCTCCCCATTTTATTTTTCCGCCAAAAGTCATTTGAAAAAATGTTGCTGTTAGTTTTCGACAGTGGTGATCTCGACATTGTTGGTTTCGACAGTGATTGATTTCGACAGTAAAGCTTATTTTTGAAAAACTTCTATATGGTTTAAGTTTCGTTAAATTTTGAAAATCAAAATGATAAGCAGCGGCTCTTATACATTGAAGAGGAGTTCAAGATTTTCGAATTCTTGCTTAAGAGCCTGCAGATTTGAATTTTGGCACCAAACCCGGTATTAGTTAGCAGATTTTCGCATAAATTTGTAAGTAATTTGTCCTATTTTTGACTACAGTCCATCAGGAGATATTTGTATAGAAAAAGTGAAAAATGGTAAATTTTTAACAAAAAAATCATATACAAATTATCTTTTTTTTAATTACTTACTTCAATTATAAATTTTAAATATGCAAATTGTATATAATATTAATTCATGAATACAATAAAATATATAGAAATTAATTAAAAAGTACTGCCGAAATCAACTACTGTCGAAACCAATCACTGTCGAAATCAACCACTGTCGAAAACACCTGGTACGGAAAAAATTGCTTTAAATTTTAAAAAATTATCCAAATTTTAAAAATAGCGTTGATATTATGTTGATGGCGTAATGTATGTTGATATTAAATAAATATCAACGTCAACGTTGATATTTATTAAAACAATTTTTGCTAAGAGAAAAATGTTGATTGCCTTTCTCTAGATAGGAGACGAAATTAATGTACTTAACATAAAGTAACAAATTGAAGTGAACAAAGATCCGCCGATATTCACAGCGATAATGTAAAAAAATGCGCGAAAAGTGCGATCATTTAACGAATCGATAAACTAATTAAGCAAATTGCTTGCAAGTAGAAAATCTAAGACAATAAACAGTGTCTTAATTAGCCAAAAATTTTAAACAATAATATTTTAAGCGTGAATAAAATTTTTTTACAATATTCTGCCAAATTTAGAGCAGAATTTATTTTTGGAGTCCGATGCTACCGATCGGGCACCTGTGGATATTTTGTTTAAAAGATGATTTTTCGCCATGGGATAATAAAATAAAAAATAATAAAATAAAAATTCAAAAATTCGTGAAGTCAATATTTTTGCAACTAACTTTTTTGAAATTAACGAAATTTTTTTTTAATTTTGTAGAATAATACATTTCCGACAATTAAAATAATTTTAATAATTCCGACAATCATATGGCAATTAATTTGTGAATGCACCTTTTATTCCAATAATTAAATTACAAATTTTGTTAATGCTATGAGTCATTAATTTAACAATTCAACTCATCACAATAGGACCATATTACTAAGTTAAATGGATTTTGTTTTATAAATTAGTTTTTTTTTCTCCATACACTGCTCATTATCAGGGCTACCCTTGGAAATTTCCCGAAATAAGGACATCGCTGGTCAAAAATAAGATTTTAGGGACAAAAATAAGGACATTTTTTTAAACACGCTTTCAAAACTTTAAATCGAATTTTATTCAACAACATGTCTCTTGCCGCCAACTATTTTTCTGAGCAATTCCGGCTTAGAAATGAGAAATTTATACATTTCCGAAAATGGATTTTAACAATTTTGTGGAAAACATAAGCAATTATAAATTATTTTCAGTTCATTCGGGATCAAAAAATCAGATTTTAACAATTTTTTTGCGGCGTGCTTTTTCCAAAAAATTTTGAGGAATGGGCGAGGGGATGGGGTCCGGTGGTGCCGATAGGCGCCGCCGGAAAATTTTTAAAATTTAAGTGCAATTTTTAACAGCAAAAAATGTCCAAATTTTTGTGGTTTTTAGCCAATTTTTTAAGAAAAATAGGCGTTTGGGTGCCGGAGGTGCCGATAGGCGCCGCCGGGGAAAATTTTGAAATTTTAGTGCACTTTATTAATAGATTTAGTCTAAAAATGACAATATTTTTGATTTTAAATGTTTGAAATATCATTGAATTCCCATCGATAAAGGAATAATTTTGAAAAATTAGAAAAAAAAAATTGCTTGGAGGGGAACTGATCCAAGGATAAAATGAAGAACACAACCAAGATCACAACCCCCTGGACCACGCAATGAGTAAATAAATTTAGCAAAAGTAAAAGTTTGGATATTAATTCTCAAAATTTCTTGCAAAAATTATCATTTAAAATCTAAATTTCTCTCTGAATCCAAAAAATAAGACTAAAATAAGGACAAAGAGCTTAAATAAGGACAAATCTTACAAATAAGAACATTTAAAATTTGTAAGATTTGAACCCTAAAAATAAGGACAAATCTTACAAATAAGGACAAAGGGTAGCCCTGACATTAATCAATGTAAAATTTCTGTCAAATTAGGGCATTTTTTCCATTTCTTTCGTTAATTGCCGTGCCTCCGTCTAATGCGGCAATGCTTTGTCCGGATGAATGCCGGGCAATCCGGGCGACGGTGGACCTTGTGCTTCACCAAGATACAAACTAATTTGAGTGCGGAACCGCTCAACCGCCTCACGGTCACTCATAAATTTGGCAAACGCTTTGTGGCTTGTCTGTTTTGGGTATTCCCAGCTTTGGCGAAAGCCTTCCGGAGGCGGCACATCCTTACGGACTGGCCACATATACCACACATTGGCCTATGATTTAAAATTGCTTTAAAAATTGATTTAATTGTTTTTTTTAATTTGCAATTATCAATAGGGCTAATATTTTTAGATTTTTGTCAATTTTTTCCTGAGCTCCCGGTGGCCTGAAATGCACGAAAAACTAATTTTTTCGTGGTTGTTAAGCTACTTTTCGAGTTATTAGTGCCTATTTTTTAGGTTTTTATTTTTAGAGCCTAAAAAGCCTAAAAAAAATTTGAACAAAACAAAAATTATTGAACTCAATACTGATTTGGCTTAATTTTGTCATTTTACACCCCCCTAAATTTGAGGTTTTTAGTGCCTATTTTGCATTCTTTTTTAATACCTATTTTTGGGAGTTTTTTAGAGCCTAAAGCCTACCTATTTTGGCAGTTTTAGAGCCTAAAAATATAAACCCTAATTATTAATTTAAAACTTCTAGTTGATTGTAAATTTACTTTTTGTTATGAATATATAATTTTAAATTTTTTAAAATGTGGTTTTTTGACTACCTGTGTGTCCTTATCAAGTACCCAATTCAAGTACAGCTTTGCTGTTTCAGAATGTTTTGCTTTTTTAAAAATCGCCGCTTGCTGTGCCCAAAAGACAAACGGGTCCCGTTTCGGCAGCACAAAGCGAGTTGCCGTTGTGGGACCAGGCTTCATCATGCCATCGGTGGTCATCGTTGCTAACACAGTGCCGTTCTCGACCATGTTAGACGGGTCTTGAGTTCCTCGTGTCCAAATGGGCTTCTGCTGGGCAAATTTGGGCACCCATTGCCAGCCGTAAATGTCGATAACCTTTACAATATTTAAAATGTTTTATTTTTTAGGCAGCGTTGTCCATTAGTCGGGAATATTATACGCCTTTTTTAAATTAATTTTGCCTCAAAGAACAGATTTTGCTGTTATTTTTGGCTAAATTTAAAAAAAGTGTGATAACAGCAGGAGGCGCGGACAAAAAATCTGTTGTGGATTTTAAATAGAGACCGGATAAGAGGGTCGGTCGGTCGGTTCCGGTTAAAAAACCGAAACCGAAAAACTAAAAATTTCTCGGTCGGTTTTTTTCGGTCAAAAACCGAAAAAGAAACCCGGAAAAAACCGAAAAAACCCGACAGGTCCGATCTCTAATTTTAAATATCAAATTTAATTTATTCCACTACTTTAATTTATATAATTGGCAATTTAACGATAGAAATAAAAGCAAAATTTGCCTTTCTAACTCCAATCCAATAAATAAACAGTAATTTTTTTCCAAATATTATCAAATGTACTAAATCTATCTGTCGGCGCCCAATTATTGGCCAACTGTTCAAATAATCACCTGTTTGAACCAAAATAGCACCGCATCATCGTCGGTTGGATAGGTTATCGCCAGTTTTTGGCCAGAAAATGCTGGCTTCAAATAGTCGGATGCTTCGAGCGGCCAATCTTTCTGATTTGGCATCAGCTTACTGTTCACAATGTTGCTAAATGAGTCGATAAAAATGCCGGTAAAATATCCGTGCTTGTCGCGGTAGTCTTTGTAGATGGCACTCCATCCGGCCGGTTTGTACGGCATCAGCACACCCATGGCTTTCCAGCGCGGAAACTCTTGCAGAGTTTGAAGCTGAACCACATCGGGCACCAATGTATTTGTATCAAGCTTAATAAACAGGTCCTAATAATTTTGATGAAATTGTTTAGCAGATTTATCAATCATGGTCATCGTTGGCCAAAAAATATTCTTTTGAATTATGGCCAAACACGGAATACCAATTTAGGTCAAGAAAAAAAATGAGAACTGAACTGACAAGTTGATACCCCGCATGATACATTTTATTTGGAAAACAGAGAATTTTCCAATAAAATTAATTTATTAATTTAATTATTTTGAATGATTAATTAAAATAATATTAGCTTGGTATTTTTAAAAGCCATTTACCTGATGATCAATTCTTGGCCCGTGGAACTTGGAATAGTCAACAATCACGTCAAATGTGATGTTCGGGAAGCGTTTCTCAAACGCTTTTTTGAAGCGATCCACCGAGGCGGGCGTGTCGCCGCCCGCGTACACAATCAGTCGGCCGCCTTCCTTTAGCGCTGCCGCGTACAGCTGGTCCAAGGTGCGCGTTTCTTCGCTCAATTTGCTGTGTTTTTTGGCAAAAGTGCCGGGCACAATTTGCGCAGCGATCAACACCAGCAACGGCAGCGGCATGAGCAGTGAGAAACGATTGTTAGTGCAAATTGAATCCATTATTCGTCTGTTTTAATTGCTGTCATTAAGGATGGGATTTGTAGATGATAAAGGGCTCCGAAATAGCCTATTAAAATTGTTTCTTAAAAATCCACATAAATTGTTGATAAAAAAAAATGGCAAAATAACACAAAAAACTATGAATTTTTGGCCTAATAAGTGTTAAAAAGTGCCGCGCTTTAATAGAGCTGACCGCTCCAGTAGAGAAATCTTTTTGAAATGAAAATTGATAAAATATGGAATTAAAACATGGAAATTATAGCAAAAATTTAATTATTTAGGTTTCATATCTCCATTGTTAAAAAATTAATTTAAAAGCTGGCTCACTTTTTGAATGATTTTCATTTCCACAATTATTATATTTGTTCAACTGTTGTTAGCCTTTTAATTATAAAAATTCATTAATTGTTTGTTAGACTTACTCAACATTTAATATCATTTGGTTGAAAATTTGGCTAATTTATTCATTGTCTGTTTTTATTTGCACAAATTGAAACATCATTTGGTTCACAAAAACTTTTCTCAGCATTTGACATATTTTCCAAAAATTTCATAGTTAGTTATTTGTGAGACAGAAAAAAAAAGTATCAAATAATATCAATGAATTGATGGTAAAAAATAAAAAATAAATTTTTATTAAAATTTTTAAATTCTAGTAGTAAATAGTTTTAGAAAAAAAAAATTAAGATTTTTCACTGGTTGTTATTATTAAAAATATTTCAAGGTGAAAATGCTGATCGGAATTGTGTTCCGTTGTCGGACACAATTTCTCGTGGAATTTCCCCATTTTGTGGACGAAGAATTTGAGCATAGTGACGATGTTTTCGCTTCTTGTTGCACGACCCATCTGCCAAACTTCCGGCGATTTGAATATGCGTCAACCCGGTCTACGTCAGTTGGGCGCGCACGGTTGGGCGCCAGAATTTTTTCCACTATAACCTTCTATAATTTTTTTTTTCTTTGTAATCCAAATCCGGTGCTAGGTCGAACCGAAAATAGTCTCAGTGTGGGCGAACCGAAAATAGTCTCAGTGTCAAAAAAATATTTACATTTAATTATTTCAAAGTAAAAATATTTTAATTAATTATTTTAAAGTACTATTTTTTAATTAATTATTTGAAAGTAATATTTTTTAAGTTAATTATTTTCAAGTACTATTTGAAAGTAATATTTTTTAAATTAAAATTAATAACTCTTCAAATAACTATAATACTTTCCATTCAACTTTTTCAATATTTTTTCTCCAATGATTCTGCTCGAAATAAATGCTAATTCCGTTCCATTAATAAAAGGCTGAATAATATTTGAATTGTAACATTAGTGGAAAAAGAATAGAGAATAGGAATGAATAAAATTTATGGGGAAAAAAAAGAACGAAATTTAAGGAGAAACGAATGAACATAATTAATTAAAAAAATTTTACTTTGAAATAATTAAATTTAAATATTTTTTTGACACTGAGACTATTTTCGGTTCGCCCACACTGAGACCATTTTTGGTTCGTCTCAGCATGTCCAAATCCAACATTGTTGATATCATTCGAAAGCTTAATGTATTTAGAAACTTTTTCTAAGCTATTGCTTCGTGATTAGACAAATACCAAAAAAAGTTATAAATAAAAATTGCAAAAAATCGAAATTTTTGAAGTTTTTTCTTAATAAAAATTTTTCCAGGCATGAAAATCTTTTCGCTTTTTGTAAGACTGATAGAGCATGTTAAGAGCTTTCGAATGATACCAACAACCACAACGAGGTACGTTTGGCCGGTGCTAGGTCGTTCCACAAAAAAGCTCAGTGTGGGCGTTCCACAAAAAGCTCAGTGATTGATTGGTCATTTTCCGGAAGCCTATCGCATTACTTTCGGGGTACCAAAAGTGCCTGATCCGGAAGCCGGACCGGCCCGGTTAAGAACAATTTTTTGTTCAGTTTTTCAAGGGGTATCTCTCAGGCCGGGTCCGGTTCTTGATCCATTCACTTAGAGCCCGTCATGGGTCGGGCACATCTGCCGGAGGACCCTCAGCCTCGCCCCCGACCCTGTCGATGGGCATCCCAAGCTAAGCTTGCCGGTACCAGCGGCTTTTTTGTACAGCTCGATGAGCTCTACAAAATGGTATCAATGGCGTCAGGCTATGTCTACTACAAATGTAGAAAATTGGCGAGAAGTGATGTGAAAAATTGAAAATGGCTTTCGTCACGCCGTACATTAGGGTTAAGCGGACGTCACCGTGTTTTTGTGAATCGAACAATTAAATTATTTTATTTTATTTTATCAATCACTGAGCTTTTTTTGTGGAACGCCCACACTGAGCTTTTTTGTGGAACGACTCACCACGGTTTGGCCGTGTTCGCATGGGCCTGCAAAGTCGAGATGGATGCGCTCAAAAACTTCGCTGGCTGCTTTCAAAGGCTGAATTTATGGGTGCTATGTCAACTGACGAAAAGTGCAAATTTGGGCGACCGACAAAAAGTGCTAAATTTGCTAAATTTTTGACTAAAGTCAACTCATAACTTTTCTCAGACGCAACCAAATTGCCACAATCTTGGTATCATACGATAGCCCTTGAATTGCGTTATTTGCTTGCTAAATTTCAAAAAATTCTATTGAGTTTTTAAAAAGTTCAAGCCAAAAAACTGGAACAATTGTCATAACTTTTGAAAAACTTAATAAAATTTTTTGAATTTAGCAAGCTAATAACTAGGGTTGTAATTAAGTTTATTTAAGCAAATATTGAATATATAAACCTTTTTTGGAATTTTTGAGGGTTTAATAATATATTTTGGAAATTTTTAGTCCATATTTTGGTCCATATTTGGCCATTTCTGAGCTTTTTAATCCATATTTCGGGGTTTTTTAGTCCATATTTTATGTTTATCTCCATATTTAGCGTTTTTTAGTCCATCGACCAAAAAATTACACCGAAACGAAAATTTTAATTCAGATTTTCACCCAATATTTGCGTAAATTTAAGCTCTTCATTCGTTTCTCCAGAAATTTCAAGCATTTTTCCCCATAAATTTTCCTTCATCCCTATTCATTTTTCCCATAATGTTGCAATAATTATATATTTTAAGTTCTATTGGGTATATATTATAATTTTTTAATTTAATTGAAAAATGTCTTTTAATAATTTCGCTAAACGAGATTTTTATTGCGTTAAAAAATGTTGAAATTATTATTTTTTGTTTAAATTTTTTAAGATAAAAAGTATTGCCAAATGCATTTAATGCGCGCCAAACTTTTGTTCGTTTTCGACAAATTAATTGTAATTAACATGAAGTGTTTCAATAAATTTTGAGGTTTAAAAATATATTGTGTAACGCAATAGCAATTTGATAATCCGTGGGAAAAAAATGCCATTGCGAAGCATTTTTTATGGTTTGACTGGGAAATTCTTTGTAAATCAAAAAATTTCCTGGTTAAAATTGTGGGTAAATTTGTTCATAGAATTCTCCCAAAACTAATTGAACAAAAAAGTCAGAATCGATGAAAACTCATTTAAAAATGTACAAGCTAATAGACAATTAAAAAGGGAATAAAATTCCAAAAGGTAATTAAAGATGCCACGGAATGGCGGCCGTTTCAATTAAAATATTTTTGTTATTTATAATTCCCATGTGAAAATATACAGTTTCATTTGATAATTAAATTTATGCCATTAGTAGAAATAAAAAAAATGAAA
>SIJG01000300.1:0-28339 GCA_023374025.1 Heterodera schachtii
GTGAGGAAAATTTATTTATTAAATAAAATATAAAATTTTTGGAATAAATAATTTTAATTATTTGCAAATTTAAAAAGATAAACATTTGTTATTATTTTAAATAATAATAATAACTTAATTAAATCTTTTTGTAATTAATTTAATTAATAAATATCATTTAATTATACGGTCCCCCATTTTAAATTGAAAATTGGGAAAATTTCGTTAATTGATTTATTTATTTATTTGGTCCCCTCGCCACTCTTGCCATCCTTCTCGTTGCAGTGAACTCTCGCCACACTCTTTCGCCATTCTCGCCATGCTTCTCGTTGCAATGCACTCTCGCCACACTCTTTTGCCACTCTCGCCATCCTTCTCGTTGCAATGCACTCTCGCCACACTATCTCGCCATAGTTGTCTCGCCTCATAGGGTGGCGCTCAGATGGCTGGCGCTCAGTTGGCCATGCACCCCTCCCATAGGTATGGGGGGCTACCGTAATCCGGTGAAAATGTTGTTAGTAACTACTCAATTTATCAGAAACACTTAAAGTTTTCGTCATTGAATTTGGTGAAGACGAACAACAGAGTGCAATTAGAGAAAAAACCGACGCTCAGAAAATGAATGAAAAGGTAAAAAATACATTTAAAAATCTAATTAATTATGACATGCCTAATTAGCGGGTGGGGAGCACAGCGCAAGTTAATTAAAGAAATATATATAGAGAGTGAGAAGTGAGAAATTATGCAATACATACAGGACAGACAGCTAGAAACCGACGAGAGATTGCGCTGATCTAGTTAGCAAATGAGTTGCCTTCATAATTATGCAACAAATTACCTTTAATTCCCTATTATATTATTAATTACTTTCCAAAAAGTGTGTGCCTTTTAATTGTTAACTTAATTAAGTTTGATGGCATTGGCACAGTGTTTAATGATATCGCACCGCAGATGATTAATGGCACCATGGCAAAACTGCTTCATTTTGTGCCACCATCATCAGATTATAAAATGCCGGTGTTTTTCCAAATTGAAAACCCCGAATTTTCAAAACGGATCACAACGTATTTGCATGAGCCAAGCGATAATGATCCGAGAATGTGGAGTATGTGAAAATGCGTAACCGTATTTCTGAAATGTTAAGCCTAGGGGCTTCCATTTTCACCTCTCGTAAAAGGGGTGTTTTGTGAATAAATTAGCAATTTCATTTAAAAACATTTTTAAGAGAAGAGCGAAAGGTGTGATATCTATGGCAAAGATTGCTACAGGGTAAAAGGACTTTTGAAAAAATTGGAGGCACTGATCGGTTGCAAACGGAAGAAAAGGGCCTCCTCCAATGATACGGTAGGTCATACTGATCGAATTTCCTTACTTTCCGAAAGGGCTGTGCTAATTTGTAAGCTTTGACTAACACTTACAACAAAACTTAATTTTTTTGTCACCCATTAAGTTCATAAAATGAAAAAAATGCATTTTTGTTTATAAAAGACAATAAACCTACGAAATTTTGAAAATTTTACAAAAAAGGGAAAATTTAAGGAATTTTTATTACTAATTAGTGCATGTTATGGGTGTGTCCATTCCAACACCGTAACCTTACAGTAACAATTGCATTTAAAGGTGCCGAGTTTGGCTTACCAGGGCCCTTATTGTTCCGAGTTAAAGCCAAGCGAAACTTTGCTGTGCGATTGTGATATTGTGTGCGACAAAGATCGACTTCAGCGACGATTAGATGGGAGAAAAGAAAGTTAGTTTCGAAAATAAAAACAAAACATTTTTGAAAACTTTTACTATAAAAACAAAGACCAAATTTTTCAAAATCGAGATCAGAGCAGGACTTAGGAATTGGGCCCGGGATTGGATTAACAGTGCCGGGATCATCAAAACCAAGTCTGCTGGCTCAGTATCAGGATTCGAGATCTGGGGCGGGGATAAGACGAAAAATTTCAAGGACATGTTGTTTTCTTCCGGCATTCAAGTCCCGGTTTTACCGGGATCCTAAACCCAAGTCTGAGTCAATATCCCGGGAACGCGACAGAAGTGCCTGATGCTGTCCGGTCTCGAATTATAAATTATTTATTTATTCATTTTCAATTTATTTAGGATGTGGCATTGGAGCAGACGAAATTGTTGTCGTTCCATTGTCATGAATTGGACGATGTTTCTAAATTTTTTCATTGTTTATTTCTTCTTTTTAACTTTTATACGTTTTTTTATCAGGGCTTGCATTTGTATTTTTTAAAACTAAGTAAATAAGTTTAAAATTATATAAAGTGAGACGGCGCCGCGGAGAGTCGCCGCGCAAAATATTAGTTTCACCAAAAACTGGTATTTTTTAATTTTGGAAATTTAAAAAATTAAAGAAATTTAAAGATGATTTTCATGCCGATTTTCATAACTATGTTGGCATTTAATGCGATTTAGTATTTTTAAAATAGGTACGAAAAATTATGAATTATGGATTTTTTGAGTCATTTAATTAAAATTTCCTTAAAAAATACTCAAACATTACAAAATATGTACAAAAAAATGCTAAAAAGTTCAAAATATGTATAAAAATATGTATTTAAAAAAGCTTTCTATGTATCATTTTTGCTTAAAAATATTTATTAATTTCACAATATGTTTTATTTGCTTTTTTTATTTGTTTTTTTGTATAGAATTAATTAGAGTTGTACGGGACCGGGAAATTACCTGAAAAGCCCGGACCGGGACCTCGGTTATTTTTACTTTGCTATTTATTTTATAAAATCCAAAAAGCTAAATTAAATTAATGAAAATTTTCAAACAAATTTTCTTCAATTATTTCAAACAATTAATCTTTTTGGACCAAACGAATTTAATTTTAAATTCAGATTTTCATTTCACATCACTTTTTTTCGGCGCGCTTTTTCCAAAAAAACTTTTGGGGTAGAAGGAAGTACGGCGGTGCCGATAGGCGCCGCCGGGAAAAATTTTGAAAACTTTGATGGAATCTTATAGATTTTTTGCGATTTTGGGAGAATTTTTTAAATAAGGTTTACGAATTTTTGGGACCGACAATGCCGATAGGCAGCGCCAGGCTAAATTTAAAATTAAAAAAAATTATTAAAAAAGAAACAGTCAACAGTCATCGAACTCACGACAGAAGGTAATGTGGAGGGTGATGTACTAACCACTATACTAGTCTACAGATGAATATTTTTTTGTTTTTTCTCCCACGAAAGGGTTCGGGATCTGGGGCGGGAATAGGACCAACTGTGCCGGGGTCTTGACTGGTTTAGGACTTGGAAATCGGCCCAGGGAAATGTTTAACAGTGCCGGGATCTTGAACCAAAGTTGTGATCATTATCTGTATTTTGAAACCGGGCCAACGAAAGATTATCGGTGCCGGGATTTTGAAAACCAAAACAGGATTTGGGAAATATTTCAAGGACATGTTCTTTTCCGGGATTCAAATCCCACTTCTACAGGGATCCTGAACCCAAGTCTGGGTCAATATCGCGGGAAAATCGCGACAGAAATGCCTGATCCGGTCCGGTCTCGAATTCTAAATTATTTATTTATTCATTTTCAATTTATTTAGGATGTGGCATTGGAGCTGACACAATTGTTGTGATTCCATTGTCATGAATTGGACGATGTTTCTAAATTTTTTTCACATTTTTTCTTTCTTTTTAACTTTTATGCTTTTTTTTTGTCAGGGCTTGCATTTGCATTTTTAAAACTAAATAAATAAGTATAAAATTCTAAAAAGTGAGACGGCGCCGCGGAGAGTCGCCGAGCAGAATTTTTGTCTCACAATCAGAAAAAAAATGCTATTAAATTAATTGAAATTTAAAGATGATTTTCGTGTTTCTTAACCATGTTGGCATTCAATGCGATTCGTATTTTTAAATATGTATGAAAAATTGCGAATTTTGAATATTTGGGGGCACTTAATTAAAATTTTCTTAAAAAATCCTCAAAAATTGCAAATATATATTAAAATATGTACATATGTAATATGTAGAAAACCCCGAAATGAAATAAGCAAGGCTAATTCCTAACTCTATTAAAATTTATTATGTTTTTAAATGAAATAGTTACAATTTTAGACAATAAAAAATATCATAATTTAGTGCCCAAACTTCCCCCCGCAGATTTTCTGGCTGACAGATGACAAATTTCATTGAGGCAATAAAATTCTTTTAATGAAATGACATGCCTATTCCCCCAATGCCCTTTTTTACACGTAAAATGCCATGGGATTGGATAATGGAAAAAAAATGGAAAATTTGTACTGATTTTTTAGGTTTGTGAAATCTATGATTATAGAAAAATATTTAAAATCAATTAAATCATGAAATGAGTCAGACAGGTGGCATAAAGGCATCGATATTGCGCAAAATCTCGTCAAATTCAGAAATTTTGTCAAATCTATGATTAAAAGTCATCAGGTGTTAAAATAAACATCATATTCGTGATCAGCGACCTTGGAAACTCCAAATTACGAATTTTGGAATTTTTGAGGGGGCAGCATAACCCGGAAGTACCTACATTTGTTGGACAATGCGCATAAATACCCAGCATATTCCTTTAATAATAATTCATTTAATTTTTTTAATTTCTAAAAATGCGTCGGATTCCTTTCGCCCAATTGCTGTTGTTCATTCTGCTGGTTATTAATAAAACGGAAGATTTAAGTGTGAAACAACCAAAGTTCGAACTGGTGGTGGAACAACAGCAGCAGGACAAACTCGAACATCAATTCCTACTGTTGACAATGAGTTCAGCAATGGAAGCGATCAAAGCAGTTCACCGCGATCTTTTCTTATGGGGAAAAGGGAACGGATTAAAAGTCAAAGTAATTTATTTTTGATTAAAAAAAATTGTTTTTTTTTAAATGTTTTTAGGTAAATTTTGTAAATGAGAAAGAATTCAATGTTGAGGAATTGAAGAAATTGAACGAGAAAGCACAAGGTTAGAAAATGAATCAGATAAAAAATTGTTTGTTCCAGGAGCTCCGTTCTCAAACTTTTGCCATTTCCTTTATTTAAGCATCAAATATGTTTTCCATTAAATAATTAATTCGATTATTCAAAATTTTTAAAAAATTCTAAGTTTTCTTATATATAACAAATCAAAAACCCATAAATTCAATTTCAAAAAATAATTTCTCTTTGTCAATCAAAAACCCCAAAATGAGAGGACGTTCCTCAGGTATTGGAGCTCAGATTTAATCAATTGCTTAAATTGAAGAAAATTTGGGCCGAGTTATGGTTCGTCGGATACACATATTCTTCAATTTTTCCATTCAATTTTGTCATATAAAGAATAAAATTTTTATATTTAAAATTTCTTAATTGGTTTTAATTACTACTTAAACATCAGTTTATAAATACCTATTATTAAATTTTTAAGCAAATGACAATTCCGATGCAGTTGAACATTTTGATAGAGTGTTGAATGATTTGGGAAAAAAAATTGGAAATGTTAGAAAAGGACAATATTAAAGGCAGCATTGAAGTGTTGTGGGAACTTTCGCTGCAACTTGGACTCGGTATTGGTTCTTAAAAGTTGAAATTTGTTACAAAAATTGAAGATAAACCAAGGCTAAGGGGGTTAGAAACCTTTACATAGTGAGGTTCGAGAATTTACAATCCATCACAAGAATTTTTCTAGTCTCGGGATAGCATTTTTACCTGTTTTCCTTTCAATCAGAGAGAGTTTTTAGCACATATAAAAACATATTTTGGACTTTTGGCGAATAAAAACATATTTTGGGGTTTTGGTCGTTTTAGGCATATATTTTGGCGATTTTTTAAGAAATTTTGAATTTTCTTTACAAAAGTCCTTTTTTTGGAAATCAAATTCTTGGCAAAATGTCCCGAAAAATGTTCAATTTTTTCAATTTTTTGCATCTTAACTTTAGTGATCGAAGTCACTTTGGACGATGATGAGTGATCGATGTGAAACGGAATATTTTTCTTCAGAAACTGCATTTTTTTCGGCCGAAAATTTGGGACTCTATTTTTGGAAAATATCATATTTAAAACATGTTTTTTCAACAATCTATTTAAATCCGTACATAAAATTTGAAGACCAAAAGAATTATTATTTTTTGCATTCGATGTTTCTAAAAATTTTATGTCCTAATATAAATATATATAGGTTTTTACGTAAAATTTGTTGAAAACCCATTTTTGAGCATTTGTAAATAAGGCACTTAGAATCCAGTAAAAAAACACAGGTATTTATATAAAATTGCAGAACTAATAATTGCATATTTTTATGGCTTTTTGCTAAATGCTCGCTAATTAATGTCCCCACTCTGTTAATTGGATACATTATTTTCGGCATAGTTTTTGTATTTTGTAATTAATTTTGGGCCATTAATTACGGTTTACACTGTGTTGTTATTTTTCAGTTAATCAAGCATAAATAAATATTTATTTTATATTCTACAATTCAATGGTTTATGGTGACACATTCATTAATTTATGATGAATTTTATTCGTTAAATAACTTTACACTTTGTATTCTTAACTTAAAATTAGCTACAGTAACTCATCTTAAATGATATTTTTTTTTATCCCTGGCAAATTTTTCGTGAGCTTTCAGTTGGCTAACAAATTTTTTTGTTGACTAATATTTGTTCTTATGTACTACAATCTCTGCTGTAAAATGTGATGAAAGCTTTTTCCGCCCATTTATTTTTTGTCCATTTAATTTATTCAATTAGTCATCGTTTTTCCATCGGATTCCTTTTTCATCTATTTGATCATTTTTTAATCAAAACACATTTATTTGTGAATTATTATTTGTAAATCAAAATAAAAAATTGAGTTTTCAAATATTCTTTTGTAAATGAAAAATTTTCTTAATTTAATTGCCTTCTTTTTGATCAGCTCAAAGGCATCAGTTCCCGCCCCTGGGAGGTAATTAATTAAGTAGTTAATTATTAATTGATTGATAATTATTAAAATATTAGTCTAAAATTTAGCCATTTGTCATCAAACAATCCCTGGGCCACGTGTAATGTGCAAAATGGACGAATTTTCATGGAAAACCATTGCAAAAGATAATAAAATTAATAAATTTATTTGAATTTTCTGTAAATTTCTAGGCTTCTTTTCTGCTACCAAAGCAATTTGGTTACGTCAAATTCAAAGATCGGACGGCGTTTTGTGATCAAAAAATCAGACAATTGGAAACGAAATTTTACGGATTGTGCCGAAGTAATGAAGGGCAATGTTTGGCATGGATTGATCATTGCCAAAGATGACTACGGCGCAACCCGGATTGAGTCGAGGTGAGAAAAATATTTGATAAGAATTTTTAACTGTTTATGTTAGTATGATACCCATTTTTAAGACCAAAAATAAAAAATTTTATAAGATTTTGGGCAAAAAAGCCAAAATTTTGTTATTTTTTTGATTGACAATAATATTGTTGATTTGCTTATTTTTAAATTGAATGTCATAATGAGATGGTTTTTCCATTAATTTTTGATCAAATAATAATTGACAAAAAATGGCATTTTTAGCAATGGAATTGATCACCTTTTGGACATTGAGCTGATCAATGAAACGGAAAACCACACAGAAATCCTGCTCAAAAAATGTGAAGAAATATAAATTTTATATATTTCATTTTATGTATTTATTTATTCTTCAGTGTTTTCATCCAATTTGAATGAATTTCAAAATGCGTCGAATTTTGGCGCCTTTTTGGCCGATTACGATTGGATGGCACAGCAATTTTTTGCTGGAAAAATGTTTTCTGCATGCGCACAAAATGCCACTATGTTATGCCAAACTAAGGCATGGAATTTTAAATTAAAGTTCAAATAAATAATTAAATTTTTAGTGCATTTTTGACCCAACGGCATGGACCGAGAAGCAATTTGGAACAGAATTTATGAAAATTGCCTTTCCTGTGGCCAAAGTTTCCAAATTCGTGCTCCACATTTGGGCAACACCCTATGAAATTGCCTGTCACAAATATGCAAAACCAATGGAAATTCATGAAAAGGATCCTCCACCCAGTTATAAGCACCGGGATTTCGATGGCTGCATGAAAGTGCCGACAACAAAATGCCATGAGTAACTAATATGCATTTCGACTCAAAAAAAAAGTTCTTGAAACGGCTAATTTTTCAAACAACAAAAAAATTTGGGAACCCTAAAATTCTTGCATATTTTATAAAAATGCCTGTTTTTGTATGCCAGAACGAAATTTCAACCACCTTTTCATATATTGAAAGTTTTGAAAATAAATGACTAATTCAGGCATGAACAGCTAATTGCGTGCTATAATAGCTCAACGAAATTGCCCGGAAACAATTCAATCGTCGAAATGTGCCGAAAACATTTTGGAGAAATTGCTGGTGCCAATTATGCCGGATTCATTGTCAAAATATGTGCCCACCGTCAACAAAACGCAATCATCCTTAACTCAACCATAAATTTTTCATTTTCAAACAAAACGTATTAATTTATTAAATTTAATTTGAATAATAAATTAATTAATTTAAGTTTCAATCGGATGCACATTTTGCCATTTTCATTGGAAAAAATTTACAATTTATCAGAAACACTTAAAATTTTCGTCATTGAATTTGGTGAAGACGAACAACAGAGTGCAATTAGAGAAAAAACCGATGCTCAGAAAATGAATGAAAAGGTGAAAATACATTTATATCTAATTAATTATGACAGGCCTAATTAGTGGGTAGGGAAGCAGATTAGGGGAACAGAGAGAGAGAGAAAGTGTGAAAGAGAGAGAGAGAGAGAGTGTGAAAGAGATAGAAAGAGAGAGAGAGAGAGAGACTGGTTAGAAGTTATGAGATAAATAGCAGTGATTGTTAGAAACCGACGAGAGACTGCTGACCAACTCCTTCATAATTATGCATGAAATTTTACTTAAATACATTTTGATATTATTTCAAAAAAGTTTATCCCTTTTAATTTTTAACTTAATTAAGAATGATGGCGTTGGCACAGTATTTAATGACATCGCACCGCAGATGATCAATGGCACCATGGCAAAACTGCTTCATTTTGTGCCACCATCATCAGATTTCAAAATGCCCGTCTTTTTCCAAATTGAATACCCCGAATTTTCGAAACTAATCACGTCAGATCATCCGCTTAGACCAAGCGAAAATGATCCGAAAATGTGGAGTATGTGAAAATGCGTTACCGTATTTCCGAAATATTAAGCCTTGGGGGGAGGTTCCATTTTTCAGCTCCCCTAAAAAGGGGTGTTTGTTTTACAAAGTTTAGCCATTTTTTCTTTTAAAAAATTTTTTAGGGAAGAGCGAAAGGTGTGATACGTATGGCAAAGATTGCTACAGGGTAAAAGGACTTTTGAAAAAATTGGAGGCACTGATCGGTTGCAAACGGATGAAAAGGGCCTCTTCCAATGATCAGGTAGGGTTTTGATTTTTTAGAAAATTTTTTAATGGCAGATTTCCTTACTTCCCGCGAGGGCTGTGTCAAGCGTATGACTAATCCCTAAGGCGGGGACTCTTTTTTTTGTATTCTTCAACATACAGAAAAATTTTGAACACCCATTAAGTTCATAAAAAATTTTTGAAAAAATTTTCAAAAATGGGAAAATTTTAAGCAATTTTTATTACCAATTAGGTCCATTCCAACACCGTAACCTTACAGTAACTATTGCATTTAAAGATGAAGCCTTTGGCCAATGAGGGCTTTGATTGTTCCGATAAGCCAAGCGAAAGTTTGATATGTGATTGTGATATTGTGTGCGACAAAAATGAACTTCAGCAACGCTTAGATGAGAAAAAAAAAAGTTAGTTTCGAAAAGAAAAACAAAATATTTTTGAAAACTTTTACTATGAAAACAGAGATCAAATTTTTCTAAATTCGAGATCAGAGTAGAATTTGGGAATCGGGCCCGGGATAGGATTAACAGTGCCGGGATTATCAAAACCAAGTCTGGCTCAGTATCAGGGTTCGGGATCTGGGGCGGGAATAGGACCAACTGTGCCGGGGTCTTGACTGGTTTAGGACTTGGAAATCGGCCCAGGGAAATGTTTAACAGTGCCGGGATCTTGAACCAAAGTTGTGATCATTATCTGTATTTTGAAACCGGGCCAACGAAAGATTATCGGTGCCGGGATTTTGAAAACCAAAACAGGATTTGGGAAATATTTCAAGGACATGTTCTTTTCCGGGATTCAAATCCCAGTTCTACAGGGATCCTGAACCCAAGTCTGGGTCAATATCGCGGGAAAATCGCGACAGAAATGCCTGATCCGGTCCGGTCTCGAATTCTAAATTATTTATTTATTCATTTTCAATTTATTTAGGATGTGGCATTGGAGCAGACGAAATTGTTGTCGTTCCATTGTCATGAATTGGACGATGTTTCTAAATTTTTTCATTGTTTATTTCTTCTTTTTAACTTTTATACGTTTTTTTTATCAGGGCTTGCATTTGTATTTTTTAAAACTAAGTAAATAAGTTTAAAATTATATAAAGTGAGACGGCGCCGCGGAGAGTCGCCGCGCAAAATATTAGTTTCACCAAAAACTGGTATTTTTTAATTTTGGAAATTTAAAAAATTAAAGAAATTTAAAGATGATTTTCATGCCGATTTTCATAACTATGTTGGCATTTAATGCGATTTAGTATTTTTAAAATAGGTACGAAAAATTATGAATTATGGATTTTTTGAGTCATTTAATTAAAATTTCCTTAAAAAATACTCAAACATTACAAAATATGTACAAAAAAATGCTAAAAAGTTCAAAATATGTATAAAAATATGTATTTAAAAAAGCTTTCTATGTATCATTTTTGCTTAAAAATATTTATTAATTTCACAATATGTTTTATTTGCTTTTTTTATTTGTTTTTTTGTATAGAATTAATTAGAGTTGTACGGGACCGGGAAATTACCTGAAAAGCCCGGACCGGGACCTCGGTTATTTTTACTTTGCTATTTATTTTATAAAATCCAAAAAGCTAAATTAAATTAATGAAAATTTTCAAACAAATTTTCTTCAATTATTTCAAACAATTAATCTTTTTGGACCAAACGAATTTAATTTTAAATTCAGATTTTCATTTCACATCACTTTTTTTCGGCGCGCTTTTTCCAAAAAAACTTTTGGGGTAGAAGGAAGTACGGCGGTGCCGATAGGCGCCGCCGGGAAAAATTTTGAAAACTTTGATGGAATCTTATAGATTTTTTGCGATTTTGAGAGAATTTTTTAAATAAGGTTTACGAATTTTTGGGACCGACAATGCCGATAGGCAGCGCCAGGCTAAATTTAAAATTAAAAAAAATTATTAAAAAAGAAACAGTCAACAGTCATCGAACTCACGACAGAAGGTAATGTGGAGGGTGATGTACTAACCACTATACTAGTCTACAGATGAATATTTTTTTGTTTTTTCTCCCACGAAAATGCCATTGTTTATTTTAAAAACCCTATCTTTAGGGGTGTACTTTTTTTCACTTTTTCAGCCAAAAAGCGAAAAGCGAAAGCGAAACGCCCAAAAAAGCGAAAAGCGAAACTTGCAACATCCCTATATATATGTATTTAAGAATTTTTATGAACCAAAAAGCCACAAATTAACTCAAAAGTTTATAAAAGCACGAAAAATTGACACAATTCTTTTGAAAATAGGTAATTGGATTAAAAATTTAAAAGTTCTCCGTTCAAAATGGAAAAGATTTTCCGGGACCAGGCAAGAAACACATTTAAAGAAATATGTAATAAAGAATTAAAGAAATAATAAATTTTTGCTAAAAATATTCTGAACAGGGGTCAATGGCAACTCGTACAATTTTAAAATGATGTGGCCGCATTCGACTGATACCAGGTTTTAAGAAATTGGCCGACTAAAAAAAAGTTATGGCCACATCAATTTAAAATTGTACAAGTTGCCTTTGTACGAGTTGCCATGACACCCTGAACAGGTCATCACATCTCTAATTTCTTTTCCATAATTTTATATTATTGTTCATTTTTTGCAAATTGGTACCGTACACACAGTTACAGTAAGAAATTAAAGCAATTTTTACTGATTTTTAATATGATGTTGACGACAGTGCCTTAATGATGATGCCTCAACTCAACATGCTAATTGTTATCAAAAATGAGGCAAAAAATTAGCTAAAAAATCGCCCGATTTCGATCAGCGTTTTTTCGCTTCCATTTTCTGCTGGTCCTTCTCCGCTGTTTTGTTGATGTTCATCTCTGTTCGGATCATCATTTTGATCAGCAGCAGTTGTACGGCTGATCAAACGCCAATTTGTTTCACTCAGACGGATCAATGCAAGATGTTGGTCCTCAAATTCCGCCAAATATAAATCCTCAAAATCGCAGAGATCCACAACAAATTCGGGCACAGGCACAACGGGTTCCTGAAATAAAATGATTTAAACGAACAGAAATCTCACGATTTTAAATTTCGTCAATTAATGATTAGAAAACCCAAAAATTTCAATTTAAAAAAAATTGGGTGCTACTTTTAAAATTGCGCCCTCAACTGAAAATTTTTTAAAAACCAAAAGAAGGACTCATTATTTATAGAAAAAAAAAATCAATTTTAATGATGAAATTATGAACGATTTTTTAACAAAATAAGTTTAAAAAAAACTTGGAAAATTATTGGAAAATTTTTTATTTTAAATTTTAATCTTTAAGCAAAAATTCTATTAAAAAAAATTATTTTAAAATTGCCCCATTTTATGAGTGTCATAACTTAATTTATTATTTCATTTTTTATAAAAAATAATTTTGCCTGGACCCCTCTATATTCGCTGATCAGTGTGGCGATCATCAAATTGACCGGTTCAGCTGTGACGGCATCACAATAATACCCATATACGGTCAAGAATTTTTTCGCTGAAAAAAATGTAAATTTCTATAGAAAAACTTTGGAAGGGTAACCAGACAATTTTTTTTTATAAAAATTAGCTTTATAGTTAAAAAATAAAGAGAGATTAAGTTTTACAAAAAAATATTTTAAAAATTAATGTAAAATTTGAAAGATTTAAAAAATAATAATTTTAAAATTGAAAATCCCAAGGCCGAAATTTCCAATATGTATAAGATTAATACTTTCTAAGCACTTTCGAAGTAAAATTCGGAAAAATTTTTTTTGAATTTGCATATTTTCACATTTTACATTGGTGATTTGGCTGAAACAAAATAATTTTATCGAAATAATTTTTTTTTAAATCAAAAATTAAAACAGTACCAATTCCTGACGAATTTTTGAGCCAATTCAACACACTGATCGGCTCAAATTCGAGCCAGTGAATTTCAATGCTTGCACAGCACAGAACATAGGGACAGGCCAAAAATTCAGCGGGAATTTGACGGTACAGTATCAAATGGTCACACCTTTAGGTTACTGTATGAAAAAAAAACGAAAAAAATGGTTCAACTTTGAAAATGAGGCAAAAAAATCGGCCAATGAAATGCGTTGAGATGCCAATGCCGACACAAAATTGTCAAGGTCATTAAAGTCCATTTGACATTCAACAATTCTAGTGGAAAATTCACGAAGAAGCGAAAGCAATTGACGGTCAAGTTGACCTGAATTTTTGTGAATTTTAATTATTTTTAGTTATTTATGGGGAAATAAATATTCTTAATTACCTAATTAAAAAGCGAAGCTAGCAAAAAAAAAAGTGTCATGACAACTC
Organism: Heterodera schachtii; assembly: GCA_023374025.1. NCBI lineage: Eukaryota > Metazoa > Nematoda > Chromadorea > Rhabditida > Heteroderidae > Heterodera > Heterodera schachtii. The sequence continues at coordinate 13,636 of SIJG01000300.1, forward strand.
GTACAAGTGCTTAGGTTAGGATTGTGTTTTATGCTTAGGCCTAAGCTATAAGCTAGGACTTGGCTTTATGCAAATGTGCCAATTTTTCCCACAAAATTGCGCGTTCAAAGCAACTGCAAAGCGTAACTTTAGTGATCGACGTCACTTTAGACGATGATGAGTGATTTTAATATTTCTAAAAATTAAATACCTAATATATATATGTAAATATATTATATATATTATATTATATATAGTGTTTTACGTAAAATCTATTGTCCTCCGAAATTACTTGTAAAAAATTGCTTTTTGATTAAAAAAAATCCATTTTTGCAAATATGTAAATTATCCAATTTTTTGTTTGCACTTAGAAGAGAAGCCAGTAAAAAAAACATATTCATAAAATTGCAGAACTGATAATTGCATATTTGTTTATGGCTTTTTGTTATGTCCTCGCTTGTGATAGGTATGGCAAAGATTGCTACAGAGTAAAAGGACTTTTGAAAAAATTGGAGGCACTGATCGGTTGCAAACGGCAGAAAAGGGCCTCCTCCAATGATCAGGTAGGGTTTTGATTTTTTTTTTAAATTTTTTAATAGTCTAATTTCATTACTTCCCGCGAGGGTTGTGCCTAGTCTATGGCTAACTAATAAGGCAGGGACTCTTTTTTTGTTTTATTCAAGATACCTAAAAATTTTGACTACCCATTAAGTTCATAAAATTCAAAAAATTCGCATTTTTATTAAAGTTTTTGAAAATTTTTTTACAAAAAAAAGAAAATTTTAAGCAATTTTTATTACTAATTCGTGCATGATGGGGTCTGTCCATTCCAACACCGTAACCTTACAGTAACTATTGCATTTAAAGGTGCCGTCTTTGGCTAATGAGGGCATTGGTTGTTACGATTCAAAGCCAAGCGAAACTTTGCTGTGTGATTGTGATATTGTGTGCGACAAACATGAACTTTAGCAACGATTAGATAAGAGAAAAGAAAGTTAGTTTCGAAAAGAAAACCAAATATTTTTGAAAACTTATACTATTAAAACAAAGACCAAATTTTTCAAAATTCGAGATCAGAGCAGAATTTGGGAATCGGTCCCTGGGATAGGATTAACAGTGCCGGGATCATGAACCCAAGTCCTGATCATTATCAGTACTTTGGAACCGGGCCAGGAGGGATAGATTACTGGTACAGGGATTTTGAACACCAAATCAGGATCAGGATTTGGGAATAATGCAGGGATATGTTGTTTTCCGGGATTCAAGTTCCAGTTTTACCGGGATTCTGAACCCAAATCTGGGTCAATATCCCGGGAAAATCGTGACAGAAGTGCCTGATCATGTCCTTTCTCAAATCATGAATTTATTTTAAAATCTTTTTCAATTTGTTTAGGCTGTGGCATTGGAGCTGACGAAATTGTTGTGATTCCATTGTCATGAATTGGACGATGTTTCTACATTTTTTCACTTTTTTTCTTTCTTTTTTAATAATTAATTGCAACAAAATTATAGCGAACGATTCCTCTCGGTCTGTAAATGACGAAAATGAAAAAATTTTTGGACAAAAAATAAAATGACTCCCGAAGCCATTTGGCCACTTCAGTCCCGGGCCAAGGTTGTGCCCAAATTGCATTCCGCCAAAAAATTCTTTCGGATTCGTGCATTACAAAACCAAGAGGTGTCGGGTGATAATATCATTCGTCGAATTTGGTGAGATACACATATTCTTCCATTCAATTTTGTTATTTAAAGGATAAAAATTTTTATTTTTAAAATTTATTAATATGTTTTTAATTACTATTCCATTTTTAGGCAAATGCCTAAAATTTCTGCTCACTTGATACGTACAGATAAGCAAAAAAAAAAAAAAAACGCATTTTTCGCTTGGTTAGGGGTGTCTACGATAATAAGTTCAATGCTTCAACAATTCACCGGCTCGAAATTTGTAAATTTAAATTAAATTTTAAATGTGACAAATAAAAGTAAATTACTCATCTAATATGCGACGTTTTATAGGTATCGAAGCTCAGATTTATTCAATTTTGTTATTTATAGAATAAAAATTTTTAATTTTAAAAATTTTTAATATATACATTTTTGGTTACTACTTAAAAATCATTTTGCAAATTTTACTATTAAAATTATAAGGCAATCAAAATTTCCGATTCTGAAACATCGAATAATTTGAGGAAAAATTGAAAGGTTTAAAGAAGGACAACATTGAAGGCAACAAAGAAATATTAAATTTTGCTAAAAATTAAAAAAAAGGATAGTAAAAAATAGATTCCGACCAGGTCAGATCTCAAATTTTATTTTTTATAATATTTATACCATTGTTCTTTTTCTGCAAATTGGTATTGTACAAATCAGTTACAGTAAGAAATTAAATCAATTTTCACTGATTTTGAATATGAAGATGACGACAGTCAGTGCTTAATGAAGGGCTTATATTTTTAGACTCTGAAAATGGCCAAAATGGTAGGCTTTAGGCTCTAAAAAAAACTCCAAAAATAGGCACTAAAAATGGAAAATAGGTTCTAAAACGCATCAAATTTAGCGTGTGTAAAATGACAAAAATTTTAGTATAAAAGGTAACAAAATTAAGCCAAAACCAAAAAAAAAATAAATAAATTTTGGAGATGAATTTTTTTAGACAACTTTTCATTTCTTATGGGTATGCTTTAATATAAGCCCTAATTATGACTCAAAACAATATGCTATTGTTATCAAAAATGAGGCAAAAAAATTAGCTAAAAAATCGCCCGATTTCGATCAGCGTTTTTTCGCTTCCATTTTCTGCTGGTCCTTCTCCGCTATTTTGATGATGTTCATCTCTGTTCTGATCATCATTTTGATCAGCAACAGTTGTATGGTTGATCAAACGCCAATTTGTTTCACTCAGACGGATCAATGCAAGATGTTGGTCCTCAAATTCCGTCAAATATAAATCCTCAAAATCGCAGAGATCCACAACAAATTCGGGCACCGGCACAATGGGTTCCTTGAAATAAAATGAATTAAATGAAATGAAAATGATTAATAAATTTCGTGAATTGGAGATTAGAAAATCCAAAAATTTCAATTTCAAAAAATTTGGGCGCTACTTTTTAAAATTGCGCCCTCTGATGAAAATTTTTAAAAACCAAAAGGGAGAAAATAACTTTTAATGATGTAAATTTTAATGAATTTGGAAAATTTCAAAAAAAAATTAAAAAACATGTAAAATTATTAGCGAATTTTCATTTGAATTTTTAAGCAAAAATTCAATTTAAAAAATTATTTTAAGAATTACCCCATTATACTATTTGTAGTCATCATCCTTTGCTTTCTTTTGTGAAAGATTGATTTTCTGGCTAATAGATGCCAAATTTATTAAGTCAATATATTACTTTAATTATACACCGCGTAATGCCAAGCCAATTTTACATTGCCAAAATGCCAATGCTTTGCTTTCTTTTGTGAAAGATTGATTTTCTGGCTAATAGATGCCAAATTTATTAAGTCAATACATTACTTTAATTATACACCGCGTAATGCCAGGCCAATTTTACATTGCCAAAATGCCAATGCTTTGCTTTCTTTTGTGAAAGATTGATTTTCTGGCTAATAGATGCCAAATTTATTAAGTCAATACATTACTTTAATTATACACCGCGTAATGCCAGGCCAATTTTACATTGCCAAAATGCCAATGCTTTGCTTTCTTTTGTGAAAGATTGATTTTCTGGCTAATAGATGCCAAATTTATTAAGTCAATATATTACTTTAATTATACACCGCGTAATGCCAGGCCAATTTTACATTGCCAAAATGCCAATGCTTTGCTTTCTTTTGTGAAAGATTGATTTTCTGGCTAATAGATGCCAAATTTATTAAGTCAATATATTACTTTAATTATACACCGCGTAATGCCAAGCCAATTTTACATTGCCAAAATGCCAATGCTTTGCTTTCTTTGTGAAAGATTGATTTTCTGGCTAATAGATGCCAAATTTATTAAGTCAATATATTACTTTAATTATACACCGCGTAATGCCAAGCCAATTTTACATTGCCAAAATGCCAATGCTTTGCTTTCTTTTGTGAAAGATTGATTTTCTGGCTAATAGATGCCAAATTTATTAAGTCAATATATTACTTTAATTATACACCGCGTAATGCCAAGCCAATTTTACATTGCCAAAATGCCAATGCTTTGCTTTCTTTTGTGAAAGATTGATTTTCTGGCTAATAGATGCCAAATTTATTAAGTCAATATATTACTTTAATTATACACCGCGTAATGCCAAGCCAATTTTACATTGCCAAAATGCCAATGCTTTGCTTTCTTTTGTGAAAGATTGATTTTCTGGCTAATAGATGCCAAATTTATTAAGTCAATATATTACTTTAATTATACACCGCGTAATGCCAAGCCAATTTTACATTGCCAAAATGCCAATGCTTTGCTTTCTTTTGTGAAAGATTGATTTTCTGGCTAATAGATGCCAAATTTATTAAGTCAATATATTACTTTAATTATACACCGCGTAATGCCAAGCCAATTTTACATTGCCAAAATGCCAATGCTTTGCTTTCTTTTGTGAAAGATTGATTTTCTGGCTAATAGATGCCAAATTTATTAAGTCAATATATTACTTTAATTATACACCGCGTAATGCCAGGCCAATTTTACATTGCCAAAATGCCAATGCTTTGCTTTCTTTTGTGAAAGATTGATTTTCTGGCTAATAGATGCCAAATTTATTAAGTCAATACATTACTTTAATTATACACCGCGTAATGCCAGGCCAATTTTACATTGCCAAAATGCCAATGCTTTGCTTTCTTTTGTGAAAGATTGATTTTCTGGCTAATAGATGCCAAATTTATTAAGTCAATATATTACTTTAATTATACACCGCGTAATGCCAAGCCAATTTTACATTGCCAAAATGCCAATGCTTTGCTTTCTTTTGTGAAAGATTGATTTTCTGGCTAATAGATGCCAAATTTATTAAGTCAATACATTACTTTAATTATACACCGCGTAATGCCAGGCCAATTTTACATTGCCAAAATGCCAATGCTTTGCTTTCTTTTGTGAAAGATTGATTTTCTGGCTAATAGATGCCAAATTTATTAAGTCAATATATTACTTTAATTATACACCGCGTAATGCCAAGCCAATTTTACATTGCCAAAATGCCAATGCTTTGCTTTCTTTTGTGAAAGATTGATTTTCTGGCTAATAGATGCCAAATTTATTAAGTCAATACATTACTTTAATTATACACCGCGTAATGCCAGGCCCAAATGTCACATGAAATGTTATGCCTATCTTCCCCTAATGCCCTTTTTAATTGTGTTGGATAATGTGCATAAATACCCAGCAGATCCTCTAAAAAAGCATTATTCTATTTATTTTTAAAATGCATCGAATCCTTTTCATAAAACTGTCAATTCTGCTGGTCACCATGATCGGAATTGCCAATGTTGTGGGCGGAAAGAACAAGCAATATGAAAAGTTAAAAGGACCATTACTAGAAAGAGAAGACCGCTATGTTCAGTACCACTATGAATTGATAGAAGACGATATGACGGAGGAGGAGGACATGAGCAAGGCATTGGCGCTGAGCAAAACGTATTTTTGGCGCAAAATGATTAGACGATGGGATTATGAATGGAATAAAATACACACTAAGCCACAAAAATTCAAAAAACAGACCAGAGCAGAATTAAAAGAAATAAGCGAAAAATGGCAAAAGATGGCAATGGCAGCCGACCAATTTGTGAAAATTTGGGAGAGTAAGAAAGGTGACAAAACTAACTATTAATATTTAAGAGAGAATTTTTCAATTTTTTTAGAAAATCAATCTGAAATTTTATGTGAAAAACCACGGTTCATAGTGCAACAGAGAGAACTCCTAATGAGCTCAGCAATGGAAGCAATTAAAGCAGTTTACCGGGATCTGTTCTTATGGGGAAAATGGGGCGGACTAAAAATCGAAGTGCTTTAAACTTGAAAATATTAATAATAATTTAAAATATTTAAGGTAATTTTTGCAAATGAGAGTGCATTTGATGTTGGTAGTCCAAGTGTGTCCGGCAAGCAATTTTATTTTTATTTTTGTATTATTTGAATTATTTAAACGAAAAATAATTAAAATTTTAGATTTATTAAAAAATATTCCTCAGAGTTTTATCGCCATTGGTGAGCACCGGAATTATGTGATAAATTATCACAGTGTATTAGAAGATTGTGAAAAACAATGGAATCTTTTCGAGGAAAACAGTTTAAATGATAAACTAAAGATAGAAATTGAAGAAAAATTAAATGAGGACACTGAAAAGATGTGGGACATTGCACAGCAACTTGGGCTAGGTAATTGGTAATTATAATCAAATAATTAAGCCAGTTCTTGAATTGAGTACTTACTTGAACTCGAGAATCGGTACAAACCAAATGCTAGGAACTGAAATATTTTACTCAATCATTATTAAATTAAAATTATAGATTGGTCCGCAATATGCAAAGCTGGGAATAATTACGTGAAAAAATTGACAATCTTTGAATACATTGCTAAATTCAAAGAAAATTTCGTAAACAAAGAAGCATATGCGGAATTTGAAGGAAATATTGGTGTTCTGTTAATGAAGCATAAAACTTTAAAACTAAAACAGATGGAGAATCATCCCGAGGAAATGAAGAAGCAATTGATGATACGGGACCCATGTGAGGAGGCGAAGTTGAGAACGATCAAAACGGAGAAAGATGGACAGAAAAAAGTGATCAAAACGGAGAAAGATGAACGCAAAAATGAGGTCAAAAACAACAAAGCTGCGCCATCAAAAGTGAAGGTGACTAAAAGAGGAACGGATGGCCAAAGAAAAAAGTGATCGGAGATGAAAAAGACCGATCACAAGTCAAAATGGTGATCAGAGTGAGTGAAACGAAGTGAAGAGGTGGAAAGAGCTTTTGAATTGATCATTGATCATTAGTCTGTTTGTGCCCTATCATTACTTTTCTTTTGGGTGGCTTTCCTTTCTAGCATAAATTTTTCCATTTCCTTGACCAAATGCTTTCATGACTATTGGGTCAATGAAATCAACAGAATGGAATGTTGTAAGGACATGCGAATGATACCGGATGATTAAGCGGGAAAAATTTTTTGCGAAGGGTTGTCGGCCGTTTAGCCAGGCGAAGACTTTTTTTTTTTTTTTTTTAAAAACTTTTTTTGCTGCGCACTTTTATAAAAAGAAAAATTTTTATAATTTAATGCTATTTATTAGCAGATTTTGTCGAAAAAAATGAACAAATTTTGAGAATTTGGGCTAATTTTTTAAGAAAAAATGTTTTTTTTTTTGGCGGGGGGGGGGGGGGGGGGGTCCAACGGTGCAGATAGGCAGGCGCTGCCGGAAAATTTTGGAAAATTTTTGAACTTATTAATGAATAGGCTCTAAAAAGCATCAAAATTAGGAGTTTAAAATGACATAATTTAAATTATTGACAAAAAATAATAATTAAAAAAATTTGGAGATGAATTTTTTAGAAAATTATTCATTTCTTATGGGTATATTTTAATATAAGCCCTAATGATGACTTAACTCACTGAACATGCTAATTGTTATTAAAAAAGAGGCGGCAAAATATTAGCTAAAAAATCGACCGATTTCAATCAGCGTTTTTTTCGTTTCCATATTCTGCTGATCCTTCTCCGCTATTTTGGTTATGTTCATTTCTGTTCGGATCATCATTTTGATCAGCAACAGTTGTACGGCTGATCAAACGCCAATTTATTTCACTCAGACGGATCAATGCAAGATGTTGGTCCTCAAATTCCGCCAAATATAAATCCTCAAAATCGCAGAGATCCACAACAAATTCGGGCACCGGCACAATGGGTTCCTTGAAAAAATGATTTATAAAATGAAAAGATTATTAAATATCGTTAAAAGATGATTAGAAAATCTAAAAATTTCATTTTCAAAAAAAATTCGTTCTCTTTTAAAATCGCGCCTTATGATGAAAATTTTAAAAACCAAAGGGAAGGGGGGGGGGGAAATAACTTTTTTTGATGTTAATTTAATGAATTTTGAAAATTACAAAATAAATTAAAAATGAATTTTTAAGAAAAAAATCAATTTAAGAAGGTATGGTATTTTAAGAATTAACCCATTATACTAGTTGTAGTCATCATCACAATAATTTTCTTTTTTTTTATTATTTCATAAATAATTTTGCCTGTTCCCCTCTGTATTCACTGATCAGTGTGGCGATCACCAAATTGACCGGTTCAGCTGTGACGGCATCACAATAATACCCATATACAGTCAATGATTAACATAGGGACAGTCCAAAAATTCAGCGGGAATTTGACGGTACAGTATCAAATGGCCACACCTTTAGGTTACTGTATGAAAAAAAACGAAAAAAAAATGGTTCAACTTTGAAAATGAGGCAAAAAAATCGGCCAATGAAATGCGTTGGGATGCCAATGCTGACACAAAATTGTCAAGGTCATTAAAGTCCATTTGACATTCAACAATTCTTGTGGAAAATTCACGAAGCAACGAAAGCAATTGACGATCAAGTTGACCTGAATTTTTGTGAATTTTAATTATTTTTAGTTATATGGGGAAATAAATATTCTTAAAATTACCTAATAAAAAGCGATGCTAGCAAAAAAAAAGTGTCATGACAACTCGTACAATTGCTTAGGTTAGGTTTGTGTTTTATGCTTAGGCCTAAGCTATAAGCTAGGACTTGGCTTTATGCAAATGTGCCAATTTTTCCCACAAAATTGCGCGTTCAAAGCAACTGCAAAGCGTAACTTTAGTGATCGACGTCACTTTAGACGATGATGAGTGATTTTAATATTTCTAAAAATTAAATACCTAATATATATATGTAAATATATTATATATATTATATTATATATAGTGTTTTACGTAAAATCTATTGTCCTCCGAAATTACTTGTAAAAAATTGCTTTTTGATTAAAAAAAAATCCATTTTTGCAAATATGTAAATTATCCAATTTTTTGTTTGCACTTAGAAGAGAAGCCAGTAAAAAAACATATTCATAAAATTGCAGAACTGATAATTGCATATTTGTTTATGGCTTTTTGTTATGTCCTCGCTAATTATTGCCCACACTCTGTTAATTGGATGTTAATTGAAACGTGGTATTTAACTTAAAAATAGCTCAGAATCTTTTCTTTTGGATACTGTATAAATAATAAATTTTCTCTCATTGACATATTTGAAAATTTTTGAAATGCAACCGTTTGCTACCAAATATTTTTGTTGATTAAAATTTGTGATTATGTGTACAATTTTCTGCTGTCAAATGTACCTCGAAGGCATCGGCTGCCGCCATTGGGAAGTAATTAATTAGTTAATTAATAAATTATTTCATTAATTGATTGAATTATTAAAAATATTATCAAAATATTTAGCCATTGGTCATCCAACAATGCCTGGACCAAATGTAATGTACAAAATGGACGAATTTCCATGGAAAACTACTGCAAAAGGTAAAATAAATAATAAATTTATTAGAATTTTTTTTAAATTTTAGGCTTCTTCTCTGCTACCAAAGCAATTTGATTACGTCAAATTCAAAGGTCGGACGGCGTTTTGTTATCAAAAAATCGGACAATTGGAAACGAAATTTCACGGAATGTGCCGAAGTGATGAAAGGCAATGTTTGGCACGGATTGATCATTGCCAAAGACGACTACGGCACATTCCGTATGGAGTCAAGGTGAGAAAATTTTTGAATAAAATTTTTAACTGTTTATGTTAGTATGGTACCGTTTTTAAGACCTAAAAACAACCAAAATTTGTAAGATTTTAGGCCAAAGTCAAAAATGAGAATTTTAATGAGAAAATCTGCGAAATTATTGGAAAAACTTTGTTTTATTTTTTATATGATTAATTATTAAAATGATAAATAATCAAAATGAATTTATTTTTGTTTTACAAAAATATTTTTAATTAGTTTATTTTTTCAATTTAAATGTCATAATTGTGACGGTATTCCCGATTTATTTTTGATTAAAAATTTATAATCTTGTGGCATTTAAGCAATGGCATTGATCAACTTTTGGACATTGAACTGATCAATGAAATGGAAAATCGCACAGAAATCCTGCTCAAAAACGGTGAAAAAATAATTTTAACTATTTCATTCTATATATTTATTTATTCTTCAGTGTTTTCATCCAATTTGAATGAATTTCAAAATACGTCGAATTTTGGCGCCTTTTTGGCCGATTACGATTGGATGGCACAGCAATTTTTTGCTGGAAAAATGTTTTCTTCCTGCGCTCAAAATGGCACGACGGTGTGCCAAACTAAGGCATGGCATTTTTATTAAATTTAAAATAAATAAATTATATTTTAAGTGCATTTTTGACCCAACGGCATGGACCGAGGAACAATTTGGAACAGAATTTATGAAAATTGCCTTTCCTGTGGCCAAAGTTTCCAAATTCGTGCTCCACATTTGGGCAACACCCTATGAAATTGCCTGCCACAAATATGCAAAACCTATGAAAATTAATGAAAAAGACCGTCCACCCAGTTTAGGGCACCGATATTTCGGTGGCTGTATGAAAGTGCCGACGACAAAATGCCATGAGTAAGTAATATGCATTTAGACGCCAATAAAAGTTTTGGAAACGGCTAATTTTTCAAAAAAAAAAAAATTTGGGAACCCTAAAATTCATGCATATTTGTGTTTCTATATTTTTCTAATTTTTAAGCAGAGGTTTTTCCGCCGCCGATAAAATTTTAATACATATTTTAATGAAATGATTATTTTTTCATTTTAAAACACATAGAATTTTCACCAAAATCACGATTAAATTTGGGCCCTCACTATTCCATATACCAAAAATTTAAAAAAAAAAATCCATCAATCATTTTATAAAAATGCCTGATTTTGTTTGCCAGAACGAAATTTCAACCACCTTTTCATATATTGGAAGTCTTGAAAATAAATGATTAATTCAGGCATGAACAACTTATTGCGTGCTATAATAGCTCAAATAAATTGCCCGGAAACAATTCAATCGTCAAAATGTGCCGAAAACATTTTGGAGAAATTGCTGGTGCCAATTATGCCGGATTCATTGTCAAAATATGTGCCCATCGTGAACAAAACTCAATCATCCTTAACTCAACCATAAACATTTCAATTCTAAATAAAACGTACAAATCTATTAAATTTATTTGATTGATAAATTAATTAATTATTTTAAGTTTCAATCGGATGCACATTTTGCCATTTTCATTGGAAAAAATTTTTGATTTAGCAAAAACACTCAAAATTTTCATTATTGAATTTGGCGAAGACGAACAACAGAGTGCGATAGAGAAAAACCCGACGCTCTGAAAGTCAATGAAAAGGTGAAAATATATTTAAATCTAATTAATTATGAAATGCCTAATTAGCGAGTAGGGAGCACAGCTTAAGTTAATTAAAGAGGTATAAAGAGAGATAGAGCGGTTAGAAGTTATGCGATACATAGAGGGCAGACTGTTAGAAACCGACGAGAGATTGCTGACCTACCTAGTTAATGAGTCTCCTTCATAATTACGTAATTAAGCAACAAATTACCTTTAATTCCCTATGATATTGTTAATTCTTTTCCAAAAAGTCTATACCTTTTTAATTGTTAACTTAATTAAGAATGATGGCGTTGGCACAGTGTTCAATGACATCGCACCGCAGATGATCAATGGAACCATGGCAAAACTGCTCCATTTTGTGCCACCATCATCAGATTACAAAATGCCCGTGTTTTTCCAAAATGAAGGCCCCGAATTTTCAAAACGGATCACGTCAGATCATTGGCTTAGACCAAGCGAAAATGATCCGAAAATGTGGAATATGTGAAAATGAATTACCGTATTAGTAAATATTAAGACTAGTTCATTTTTACAAAAATTGGGATGAATAAGGGAGACGGAAATCGGTAATGCTAAACAGGCACCGTCAATGAAAAATTGATCAAAGAAATTTATTTAAAAAATTTTTTTTTATTTTTTTTTATAAAGTTTAGAGATTTTTCTTTAAAAAAATTGGTGGGGGTGGGTGGAGTGCCGTTCTCGAGAGTCTCGACTCGGGAAGTCTCGGGTTTTTTGGTCTCGGTCTCGTCGGGGTTTCGGTCTTGGTCTAGGGGTCAAGACTCAATCTCGAGTCTCAAGCCTCGGGAAATTTTCGGTCTCGAACAGCACTAATGGGTGGGGAAATACACCCACAAATCAGGCCCCGTCCCCCCCCCCCCCCCCCTTGGCTATGCCCTGGCTTCTAAATCGTTTGTTTTTAAGGGAAGAGCGGAAAGTGTGATAGGTATGGCAAAGATTGCTACAGAGTAAAAGGACTTTTGAAAAAATTGGAGGCACTGATCGGTTGCAAACGGCAGAAAAGGGCCTCCTCCAATGATCAGGTAGGGTTTTGATTTTTTTTTTAATTTTTTAATAGTCTAATTTCATTACTTCCCGCGAGGGTTGTGCCTAGTCTATGGCTAACTCATAAGGCAGGGACTCTTTTTTTGTTTTATTCAAGATACCTAAAAATTTTGACTACCCATTAAGTTCATAAAATTCAAAAAATTCGCATTTTTATTAAAGTTTTTGAAAATTTTTTTACAAAAAAAAGAAAATTTTAAGCAATTTTTATTACTAATTCGTGCATGATGGGGTCTGTCCATTCCAACACCGTAACCTTACAGTAACTATTGCATTTAAAGGTGCCGTCTTTGGCTAATGAGGGCATTGGTTGTTACGATTCAAAGCCAAGCGAAACTTTGCTGTGTGATTGTGATATTGTGTGCGACAAACATGAACTTTAGCAACGATTAGATAAGAGAAAAGAAAGTTAGTTTCGAAAAGAAAACCAAATATTTTTGAAAACTTATACTATTAAAACAAAGACCAAATTTTTCAAAATTCGAGATCAGAGCAGAATTTGGGAATCGGTCCCTGGGATAGGATTAACAGTGCCGGGATCATGAACCCATGTCCTGATCATTATCAGTACTTTGGAACCGGGCCAGGAGGGATAGATTACTGGTACAGGGATTTTGAACACCAAATCAGGATCAGGATTTGGGAATAATGCAGGGATATGTTGTTTTCCGGGATTCAAGTTCCAGTTTTACCGGGATTCTGAACCCAAATCTGGGTCAATATCCCGGGAAAATCGTGACAGAAGTGCCTGATCATGTCCTTTCTCAAATCATGAATTTATTTTAAAATCTTTTTCATCCTTTCTCAAATCATGAATTTATTTTAAAATCTTTTTCAATTTGTTTAGGCTGTGGCATTGGAGCTGACGAAATTGTTGTGATTCCATTGTCATGAATTGGACGATGTTTCTACATTTTTTCACTTTTTTTCTTTCTTTTTTAATAATTAATTGCAACAAAATTATAGCGAACGATTCCTCTCGGTCTGTAAATGACGAAAATGAAAAAATTTTTGGACAAAAAATAAAATGACTCCCGAAGCCATTTGGCCACTTCAGTCCCGGGCCAAGGTTGTGCCCAAATTGCATTCCGCCAATAAATTTTAAATGTGACAAATAAAAGTAAATTACTCATCTAATATGCGACGTTTTATAGGTATCGAAGCTCAGATTTATTCAATTTTGTTATTTATAGAATAAAAATTTTTAATTTTAAAAATTTTTAATATATACATTTTTGGTTACTACTTAAAAATCATTTTGCAAATTTTTACTATTAAAATTATAAGGCAATCAAAATTCCGATTCTGAAACATCGAATAATTTGAGGAAAAATTGAAAGGTTTAAAGAAGGACAACATTGAAGGCAACAAAGAAATATTAAATTTTGCTAAAAATTAAAAAAAAAGGATAGTAAAAAATAGATTCCGACCAGGTCAGATCTCAAATTTTATTTTTTATAATATTTATACCATTGTTCTTTTTCTGCAAATTGGTATTGTACAAATCAGTTACAGTAAGAAATTAAATCAATTTTCACTGATTTTGAATATGAAGATGACGACAGTCAGTGCTTAATGAAGGGCTTATATTTTTAGACTCTGAAATGGCCAAAATGGTAGGCTTTAGGCTCTAAAAAAAACTCCAAAAATAGGCACTAAAAAAGGAAAATAGGTTCTAAAACGCATCAAATTTAGCGTGTGTAAAATGACAAAAATTTTAGTATAAAAGGTAACAAAATTAAGCCAAAACCAAAAAAAAAAATAAATAAATTTTGGAGATGAATTTTTTTAGACAACTTTTCATTTCTTGTGGGTATGCTTTAATATAAGCCCTAATTATGACTCAAATCAATATGCTATTGTTATCAAAAATGAGGCAAAAAAATTAGCTAAAAAATCGCCCGATTTCGATCAGCGTTTTTTCGCTTCCATTTTCTGCTGGTCCTTCTCCGCTATTTTGATGATGTTCATCTCTGTTCTGATCATCATTTTGATCAGCAACAGTTGTATGGTTGATCAAACGCCAATTTGTTTCACTCAGACGGATCAATGCAAGATGTTGGTCCTCAAATTCCGTCAAATATAAATCCTCAAAATCGCAGAGATCCACAACAAATTCGGGCACCGGCACAATGGGTTCCTTGAAATAAAATGAATTAAATGAAATGAAAATGATTAATAAATTTCGTCAATTGGAGATTAGAAAATCCAAAAATTTCAATTTCAAAAAATTTGGGCGCTACTTTTTAAAATTGCGCCCTT
>SIJG01000301.1:0-28794 GCA_023374025.1 Heterodera schachtii
TGCAAATTAATACGATGACGATTTAAAATACATAAAAATAAAAATTATTTTAAAACTTTTCAAACCCAAAGCAAAACTGTTGGGATGCTAATGCCAGTCACAGTGATCTCGAAATATTTGGCTTGGGATCATTAAAAGTCCATCAAAGGCGATGGAAGCGGTATCTGAGAAGATCTATTTTTATCCATTGTGCTTGTTTGGCCAAGTGCTTTATTTGGAATAACTTTTTATGGGCTTTCACTGTTGAATATAGACAAAAAATACAGTAAGGGTTAATAATTTTAATTAAAAAATAACATTAAGGGCATCATTCTGTTTTCGTTAAACACCCAATTTTGTTCACCGAATCCGGCATTTTTTACTTTGAAATCATAATTAAAAATTACTGTTTTTTCTCTATTTTCATGCTTTATTCAGCTAAAATTGACTAACTCTGAAGTAAGCTATGAATTTTCAAACATTCAACTAATTCCGAGCCCAAAAACTGAAAAATTTAAAAAAAAATTCAAAAATATCGAAAATTAATTGTGCCATTTTATTAAACACTAGGTTCAAAAACTTGATTTCTTTTTGGGAAAACAATTATTTTTTTTTTGGTGGGCGGGCTTATAGTAGGGGCTTCGAATTTAGGTGTGCTTATATTTTTAGGAAATAAGATAACGACATTTGGAAAATATCAATTTTAATAAATAATTGGGTTTCTATTTTTAGCTTCTGATGAACGATTCTCACAATTACAAAATGATCAAAATTATTGGGATGCCACCGCTTGTCATAAAGGCAACGAAATCATTGGCTCCAAAAGATTGACAGTCCATCACAACAGAAATCATTCTTATGGTATTTTTTAAATTTACAAAATAAAATAATTTCTCCTTAGTTTGGCCTTCCGTCTTCGCTAAACATCCGATTTTGCTGAACAATAATTCGTCGGATATTATTTTTTACTATGAAATTTCTGTAAAAAATAAGAAAAAGTAAGTTTATTTAAATTTTTATATATCAATTTTATCAAAAATTAAAATTTAATTATAATTAAAAAGTTATTCCTTTATTATTAATTTCTTCTTTATTCAGTCATCTCATCTTCGGATTTGCCTTCAAACAGCAGACAAAATTGGAAGGGACAATTGGATATGAAAAGGGCACTTATGCATATGAAAGTGATGGCGAAATTCGGATTAACGGAAAAAGAAAGGAAAGAAATTCCCAATATGCCTACGGTGCTGGTGATACCGTAGGAATTGGTGTCCATTTTATCACTCGACAGCTCTTTTTCACGAAGAACGGACAACGTTTGGGTTGTCAAATAAATAATAAAATTAAAAATTTTTTAATAATATTATTTATTTGGGTCGAATTTATTTTTATTTTTAAATTCTCTAAATCACTTAAAGTATGATTCATTTAATTATTTTTCATTTGTTATTTTCACAGATTCCTCCGCTTTTTTCATTGCTCCATCTTTTGCTGATGATTCTTTTCATCCATTCGTTTCTTTGCACGACTCTGGTGACAAAATTGAGGCGAATTTTGGGCCCAAATTCAATTTTGATTTCGATGCTTTCTAAATGATGAAATATGCATAATTGATCACTTTTATCGATCATTTATTTGTTATTTTTGTTCTTTTCCATTGATTTTTTAAATTTATTTTTTAATTTTTAAAATGTTATATTTAATATTTACAGAAACTTGGACAGTAAAACTTGTATAATTAATGCCAAACCAAGAATCAATTAAAAGTTTAGAATTTTGCTCAAGTTGATTTTTGCAATAACTTGGTTTACTGGAAAGATTTTATCCAATGCTATTTAATTGCATTATTATTTATTAATTAAGAAAAAAAAAGCATGATAACCAAACTTTTTTAATAAACAAACAAATTAAATAATTATGTTTCATTTTTTGCATTATCGAAAGATGTTGAGGTAATGCGTTAGTCAGCCTTTCTTAGGCCCCAGGGGCCGTAGCGAAAGAAGGTGGTAATGGTTAAATGACCATAACCATGATGGTAAACCCGTAGCAAATGTGCAACCACGAGTTCATGGTCATATAACATGGTCATTTGACCATGATGGTTGGTGGTTAGCGAACGCGCAGCAAAAGAACATGGTTAGTGGTTACTTAACCATGTTACCATGGTTAAATTGCAACCCTGCCCCTACCCATGGTTGCAGACCTAACCACCAACTTTTAAAAATCTGCCAAAAATCATTCAAGCATGATAAAAATATCAAATAAGATTTATAAAATAGAGAAAAGTCTCCGCTATCTTTAGGTATAAAGATTTTCAATTTATATTAACGATAACTATTTTTAAAAGTTAAAAAAACAAATTTACCCAAAATTCTTATAATTTATGTTATTTTCTAATTTTTTAATTAAATAATTATATTAAAAACAATGTATTAATTAAAATTATAAATAAATTTTTAATAAATAGCCCCTTCTAAATGCCGAAATATTTTAAATTGTAATAAAAAATTTTACAAAAAATTAATGCATAAATACGGGGTGCCAAATAAGTCATGGCACCACCTAATTTTTTTGACTATTTAATTTAAAATAATATAATGCAAATTTTAATGAGTTCATAGTAGAAAGTTGGTGGTATAGCAAAAGAACTTAGTTGATGGTTAAAAAACGGTGGCTGATGGTTGCTCCAGCAGAAAATTTACCATCTTCTTTTGCTACCGTTTTTCTCGTATTTCGTGGTCAAATGACCAGGTCAAATAACCATGGTTAAATGACCTCGTCAAATGACCACCTTCTTCTGCTACGGCCCCAGGTTCGGATACCCTTTGGCAAATTCATTTTTTAATTTTATTTTTGCTTTTTATGCAAAGTCAATTATCAAAAATTATTTATAAAACAAAACTTTATTTTTAATTTTTCTATTCATTTTGATACATAAGATACTCATAAAAATATTACACAAAAATATTTAAAAAAAACTACATGATATTTATTGCATCTTATGTTTAATGTATTTTTGGAAAATATTGATCATAGTCCCCAAACTCAAAAATGCTTATAAATGGTCAGAATCGAGCTAAAAAGGTTCGAAATGGGTTGGAAAAATAGATTTAGGGGCGCGCTTGCCCTTTTCAGGCCGAAAAAGTGCCGGAATTGGAGTGCCAAACTCAGCTGGACTCACTTGGCCGCACTATAAAGAGCACTCAAAAGACACTTTAAATAATTTTTCTAGGCTAATTTGTGGCGCTGATCACGAATATGACCTTTGTTTTTCAAATTTCCGAACCCGAACCCTAATTCGAACAAAAATTTGAAATTCATAAATTATAAGAAAGCATATTTTTTAGGGGGTTTCGAGGTTGCTGAACACTGTTATAGGCCGTAGACATAAACCAATCGTTAAAACTATTTTTAAACCAGTAGTCAGAAAATGGTAAAAGAAGTCAAATATAAAAGTTTGAATTTAGCTTATTGCGCTAAAAAACCGCCGCACACTCGACATTTAGATTGTCTTCGATTAAAAGTTGTCTGGGTCGAATTTTTGGGTCGGAAATTTTAAAAAACAAAGGTTATATTCGTGATCAGCGCCACAAATTAGCCTAGAAAAATTATTTCAAATGTCTTTTGAGTGCTCTTTATAGTGGGGCCAGTTGAGTCCATCTGAGTTTGGCACTCCAATTCCGGCACTTTTTCGGCCTGAAAAAGGGCAAGCGCGCCCCTAAATCTATTTTCCAACCCATTTCGTACCTTTTTACATCGATTCTGACCGTTTTTAAGCATTTTTGAGTTTGGGAACTATGATCAATATTTACCTAATTTTTGATTTTAATGAAAAATATTCGAAATAAAAATTTTGTTTTTTAAACAAATTTTAGATAATTAACTTTGCATAAAAAACAAAAATAAACACTATAAAATGTATATGCACGCAGAGGATTCGAACCTGTGACTTAAAAAAGATTTGAGTAACGCATTATCTCTACACCAATGGCTTCTTAAGTTTCTAGTTATAAAATGCCAAAAAGTTGGCACGCCATTTCTCGGCACAGAAGCTCATTTGGCAAAAATGGTTAAATTTCACACTAGAACCTAGGGGTGATTTAAAAAAGAAACCCACTTCAATATTTTTATCCACTTCAATCAATAACTGGCATTTTACTGTAAAACTCGAATTGCCATTAACAATAGAAATGGCATTAATTAGAAAAGTCCATATAATATCGATAAATGTTAACTTTAAAGAAAGTATTCATTTTTCACATGTCGAATTTCACCAACAGATAAAAAATTGTATGAATTAATGAACTGCTGATGACAATTTTTAAGTGTGCCGACGGAAACAAATATTTGATCATCATCGACGCGTACAGCCGTTGGCCAGAAGTGATCAAAATGCATTCGACAACAGCTCGATTTGTCATTGATCAGTTTGTTTGGTTATTCTCACGGTATGGATGTCCAAAACAAATCGTAACTGATAATGGTCCACCATTTAAGTCATCAGAAATTTATGATTTTTGCAGAAAGCATGGCATTGAACAGATTTTTGCACCACCATATCATCCCATGTCAAATGGACGAGCAGAACGTTTTGTCGACACATTCAAACGACCAATGGCAAAATGTTCAAGGACGGATTCAAATTGGGTGCAAAACTCTCTGTTGGCATACAGAAGCACACCAAGCGACATCCTCAGCGGAAAAACACCGGCTGAACTTTTCTTAGGGCGTAAAATAAGAACAATTTTTTCCCTATTAAAGCCAAAACAAGAGTCGCAACATCAACAACCGAAAACCGATCACAAAACGCAACAAATGGATGCTCAATTCAACAAGAAGCACAACACGCATAAGAGGATTTTCAAAATTGGAGACAAAGTGTTGTTCATCAATTACCGAGACAATAAGAAATTTTGGTTGTTTGGTAAAATCGTAAGAGGGTCAGGGGTAATGTGTCGAATTGAGGCGCCATGTCTGAGTGCCATTGTAACAAGGCATTCAAATCAAATGCGTCTTTTCAATCCCATCCCGTACAAGGAAACTGATCAGATTCAGCACTCTCCGCAGCGTGGTCAAGCACAAAAAACCCCAGAACAAAATCCAGTGGAGCGCGAGATCACACCGCCGAGCGCACCGAAAAAAGTCCGATTCGCCGACGAACAGCCTCAGCATCATGAACAGCCAGCCGAAGAAGAGCAAATTCAAGAAACACCGAATCTGAGGCGATCGACCCGCATCAGAAAAGCCCCTGACCGTTTAGAATTTTAAAAAGGGGGAGGTGTTGGGTATGACCAAAGTCCATTTTCACTCCCTTTGTTTTATTGCATTTCTCTACCCTTTATTATTGATTGTGTCTGACCATTTCATTCGCATATAAGCGCATGCATTTTCCCCCATTTGTTGTTCGCTCTCATTCATTTCATTTATGCCTTTCTTCTCTCTCCGTTCTTTCGCATTTTTTTATTTGTTTTTTCCAAACAATAAATATTTGTCGCCATAACCTTCGGAAATAACAAAAATGAAAAGGGTTTTTCATTCAAGCAAATGTTTTTAAAAAATTAATTAAATTTTATTTATTCATCATTCTTTTTATCTTTTATTAAATGTGAAAAAGCAAATATGAATGAATTAATAACGAGAAAGAAACACTTTTGGAAGAATGAGTATTCAAACATCAATTTTTCAAACGATACCAGCAAAATTGGTAATTTTCTGAATTCTTAAAATTTTTGAAAATTTTTTTTATAATTCAACATTTTTCGTTAAAATTGCCTATTATTTTTATTTTTGAGAAACTTTCTTTTTTTGATTAATTGACTTACATTCTTTTTGAATGGATAAAAAAAACCGGGACAAAAATGTGGTTTGTTAAATGCGGCTCATTCTCTAATAGTTATTTTTAAATTGCCTAAATTGCCTTTTATTCTCAGTCGAAATCACCAAATTTTTGAGATATTTTTCTCTGTCTCGTCGTCTCTCGGTCATTTATCTCGAATTTGTGGAGACAATGTTAGCTTTGTGGAGCCAAATATTTCCGGAAAAACGAAAAACTCAATAAAACCCACTAAAAGACAGGAATAAGTTTCAAAAAATTTATGTCCTAAAATGTTTAAAAACCTGGTTTCTTGAGTACTTTTGGCCATAACTTTGTAACACCAAATACTTAATCATATTTTTATGAGCAAAGGAATTAAAAGAATTAAAAAGGAAAATTGGTTCAGAAATATTCTCAAATTTATTCTTTGCCGGAAAGGTACCGATCAAAAAATAATCAACAAAAAAAAAGAAAAAAGAATTTGAATTTCTGAATTCCCATCAGAGTTTGGTAAAATCGAATCCGAAATTGAGCCCAAATTTCATCCCAATTTTGTCGTCAATCGAATAACAAAGAAAGGAATGGAAATAGTGGAAAATCACCAGCAGAAGCAGAAGATAAAAGAGAATCGAACAAAATAAATCTGTTAAAATATTGAAAAACAAAAATTAATTTGCATTTTTTATGGGACAAATTTAATGGTAAAATTAGGATTGTTCACGACCGGTTATAAAAATTTCGCAAAAATTAATTTTACAAAACTTAGAAAAATCGGAGTGATTAAAATTTGCATCCAAGTGTAGTTGATATGCATGCTAAAGCAATTATCCAACATAGTAAAAGTAAAACGGTTAAGTCTGAAAATGTGACACCGAACTTAGAAGTGGGCCTTTCATACAAATATTTAAAAACATAACAGGTTCTCAATATTTATTTGTTAGGTATTCAGTGGTATTTAACTAGAATAATGAGTCGCGACAGGAATTGAGTAAAGCAAAAAGTTTAATTTTGAATTATTCGGATTGTACCAAAAATTTACATGGGTAAACAATTTTAATCATTTTTGACATTAAAATATACTTTAACGATATTATGAATGTTATATAAAAAAGTTTTTAAGGAAAAATTTCTAAATTTTTGACTTTTTTGCAATTTCGTGATAAAACTCTTTGGTAATTGTCTAATCCTTGAATTCAAGGATTGAATTTCTTGAAATGAAATTTTTAAAATTTTGTAATCTAATAAAGAAACTTTAAGCTATTAAATAATTAAAACTTATAAATTTGGTATTAAACAATGTTATAAATAATTTTTTCTGGAAAATTTGATTTTGTTCATTTGAGCAACAGTCCAGCATTATTTTTTTGATTTGACTTTTTCTCGATTCGATAATATTCAGAATTCAGGGCCAGAGAAGCCGAATCTATTTTGGCCTATATTGGTCTCCGACCCCGGATTCGAACAAATTTTCGAAATTAAAATTTTGATGATTTCAAAGAAAATTTTGAAAATTTGAATGTAATTTGGTAACAGATTTTTTTTATTTAAAATAATTTTTCAAATATATCCTTATTCTTTACATTTATGATGTGGATAATTGCTAGAAAATTTTCCAAAATTTTCTTATCAAAATATTAAGAAATTTTAAAGATTTTTGAATTATATTAAATAAAAAGATTTTCAAAGATAATTATACTAAAAAAGAAAAAATGTAAACTTCATTTAATTTTTTTCTTTTCTGTTCCAAATCAGTTTAGTTCGTCAGCTTAAATTTTGCCAATATAGTCGAGGTGCAAAATAATAAATAAATTAAATTTCTCTTTATTAATAAATAAAATATCTAACGAAGGGGTGACCACTTACACGTTAGATTTAAATAGTTGATAAAAATGATGAAAGATGAATACATTAGGAAAAGATTAAATGAGGTCAAATGGGTAAAAGTGATAGACGACAATTGATTTGGATTGGAAAAGCTGAAAAATTGAAAAGTCAGACCTCCAGCAAAGGGAAAATTGAGAAAATTTTGTTTTTGAGGAATTTTAAAGAAATAGCTGGAGGTCTGCAGAATTATTTTCTTTTGACAAGATGGGTGAGTTCTTTATGAAAGGATTGAATTTGGAGGAGAGCTCTGTCAATTTCGTTTTGCATTGCTTTGTCAAACTGCGATGATTTTGAAGTGTCTTCACTGGCCTCCTTCGGTTCTGGCCCACGTCCATGACTGGCCTCCTTCGGTTCTGGCCCATTTTCGTTGACGGGAGTCGGGTCTTTTGTCTGTGCGGGTTGCATTGGTGGTGCCACTGGAGCTGGGTTTTGTTGACGTTTTCGGACCCGCGCTTCGTATTCCTCCTTGAGTTGTTCTTTGGTGAGCGCTGGGCGGACGAACAGGCGGGCCAGGTTTTTCTGAGAACGGAGTCGAACACGCTCGCGCTTCCATCCTCCGAGTACAATGTGTTGGTGTGCGGATGTTGGCATGACCACTTTGAGTGGGCGTGGTGTTGTTCGCTGAGAGTCGAACCGGCCAACACGAAAGATGGCGGTTGGTTCAGCCTCAACTTCGAGATGATCCAAGATTTTTATGGTGGCTTCCCTGTCGTCCTGAACACGCTCCGATGGGCGGGTGGCATTGCTTTCTGGGAGGCCGATGAACACCAATGTGCGTTGGCGTTCTTGCTCTGCGAGTGCGGCAGTGATTGGTTCCAGGTCCAGCGCAGGTGCCATTGAGCGTTTGGCGGGAGGCGGAGTGATGTTTGTTGCGTTGGTTCGCTCATGTCGAATAATTAGAAAATAATTTAACATATTTCGTTTTTTAATGTGATCAGTAAAATTGAAATTTTAAATAAATAGAAAAATTTATTTTCCATTATTTTACTTATTGACAATATTTTTATTCAGTGGAAAAGATTTATTCATAAAAATATTTTTTTTTTGCAATTAAGTAGGATTTTCTTATTTTTGTTTAAAATTAGTAAAATTTTCGATTACATATAAAAATATAAATAATTTTGATTAATAAAAAATATTTTTGAGAAATTCTTTTAAAATGAAAATTATTACTAATATTCTGTTTAATTATTATTTCAATTGCTTTAATTAATCCAATTAAAGCTAACAATAAATAATTATAGCAAAAGTCATTTGGTGAAATATTTGAAGAAAAATGGGAAGAAAAAGAAGAAGAAAAAAGAGAAACAATTTTAAAATATTATAAAATAAAGAAAAATTAAACAAAAAGGAAGAAAATACCAAAACAAAGAATGGGCTAAAATTGAATTAAAAACAGCGAAAAAATTGGGGACAAATCGAAGGAAAATTTATGAATGGATTAAAGAATTAGGACTGAATTATTGTAAATTAAAAAATGAAGAAGAAAAAATTGGAATAGTACAAAATTTATTTCTATGAAAAATGAGTTTAAACAAAAAAGAAAATATTCAACCAAAGAATGGGGCCAAAACTATGCCAAAATTTGCAAGAAAATTGGAGTTAGCTATTTCATAATCAGAAAATGGAAGAAACAATTTGGAATTCGCTGTAAAAATTAAATGAGAAAGAAAAAATGGAAAAAATGAAAATTTATTGAAAAATAAAAAAAGAAAAATTAGTGATCAGGAAATTGCAAAAATATTGAAAATTAGTAGAAATAGCATTACAAATTGGAAGAAACAACTTGGAGACAAAATGCAGGAAGATTGAAAATATTATGATAAGATTGTACATTTTATTTGTACTGCTAAATTTTTTGTCATTATTAAAATGAGAGGGATTTATTTTTCAAAATCGTATAAATTTGTTGAACATTATA
The DNA here is from genome assembly GCA_023374025.1 of Heterodera schachtii. NCBI lineage: Eukaryota > Metazoa > Nematoda > Chromadorea > Rhabditida > Heteroderidae > Heterodera > Heterodera schachtii. Next base: position 9,600 of record SIJG01000301.1, read on the forward strand.
TAATTAACAAAAATGCCAAATTAAATTAATAAAATAATTTAAAATATCTATGAGGTTCCATTGCCCCTAAAATAATTCAAATTTTCTGATTTTTTCATTAATGTTACGTTTTTTTGTAAAATTTTGTCACCCATAATTCATCTAAGGATAATCAGAACCTCACAAAATTGAAAGCACATAATAGGCGGCCAAAACAAAGTGCATAATAGCCCTAAAGCAGAAATGGAATAATTCTTATGGTTTTCGATTAATCGGGTATTAGTCCAAGCATCAGCGAAATTTTTTTAATGCATTAAACATTATTCTAATAAATAAATTTAATTGGCTTTTTTTAATATATTTGCAGAAAAAATCTGATTTTTTGGAGATAAACAAAAAAAACAAAAAATTGTCCCCAAAAAGAGGAGTTGAAGTGGTCATTACTTTAGCTAAGAATTTAATTACGATTTCTAATTATTTATTTCTGTTCATGTTCATTAGAATAAATATAAACTTTGATTAATATGAAGTGATCAGTAAAAAAAAATACGAACATATTAATAAATATTACTAATTTTAAAAATCAACGGGGTGGCGAATTTGCAATAAGAGCTGGTCCAGCTGTGACGAAAGGTACCAATGGGAAATTTTTGAATTTGTTTCTATTTATTAAATAAGAAAAAAATAATTCAACACTGTTTTCAAATGCGAATTAATTCGATTTCGATTTGTTGCCAAATTTTACTTTTTCAAAATGGAAATTTTACAATGGAAAACCGAATAAAATGACAGAAAACATTTAAAGAAGAAAAAGCCCAAAAAATTAATGACAGATGCTAAAAGAAACATTTCGGTGGAATAGGAAAAAATCATCGAAAATCCTCTTGATCAATTGGATCAGTTTGGCAACATTTTTCTTTTTGGCACGGCAACGGTCGAATTTTGGGGGAGGCCCTAATTCATTTTCTTTAATTTGCTGATGTCCAGCAGTACTAATGATGACGAAAAGGACCAGCAAAATCGGGGATTGAGATTTGGGGGAAAGGAGGAAAAAGCACCAATTTTCTATGGCCCTCCCCAAAACAGCCAATTGCCATGCCATCACGTATATTCTTTCTTATCCCTTCACTCTCTCCTCTTTCTCATTCTCTTCCTCCTATTCATCTTGTTCTTCCTATTCCTCATCTTGTTCTTCATCTTCTTCCTCTCCCTTCTCCATTTTTCCTCCTCCTCCTCCGATGATGATATGATTTCGGATGATGAGCTGTCCAATAAAAAAGTCAAGCAAAAAGCTAAGAATGAACAGACTTTGTAAAGTTTCTTCCTTCAGCAGAGTGATCAAATCAAATTCGAATTTTTTTGCCCCAAAGTTCGCCTCAATTTCTGCACCATTATTGTATAAAGAAACAAATGGATACAAAGAAACGGGAGAAGATGAAAAATCGCAGTCCGAGAAGAAATCTATGAAAAATAATAAAATGAGAAGATATGACGGGATATTTGTTAAAAGAAAATTTTAATTATATTTTACCAACATAAAAGCACTCCATTTTTGGTGGAAAACAACCGCCGTTTTGCAAAATAAATCCCAATTCCGTCCACATCACCAACACGATATTCTTCACTATTTTTATAATTAATTTGACAATCCATGTAATAATCGCCATGACCATCAGTTAAACAACCACACTTTCGATATGCATAAGTGCCATTTCGTTGGTACATTTCTGCATTTAATTCTGTCTGTTCTTTGATGGTAAATCCAAAAATGAGAAAGCTGATACTTAAAATAATAACTGCAAATAAACAGTGATCGTTTTTTAAAATCTTACATTTTCCTTTTTTTATTTTAATTTCAAAATAAAAAATATCCGATGAATCGTTCAACAAAATCGGATGTTCAGCGAAGACGGAAAAAGTTTCTTTAAATAAAAGTTTATAAATTTTTGTGTATTGAATGATTTTTCAGATTTTTTGCAATTGGAAATTAAATTTTTTGGTTGTTTAAAAACGGTATTTAAACTAGGGTTGGCCCGGCCCGGGTATTTGGGCAAAAATCAAGTCCGGGTATTGCCGGTGCTTGAAAAGCCAGGTCTCGGTTCAAGATTTTTATCCAGGTCTGGGTAGCGGGTTCGACCGGTCCTGAAAACCCCAAAAATATTTTTAAGAGATTTAATTTAAAATGACAAAAATTTTTGATTTGAGTCAATGTATTTACAGAATATGTACCAATGAATGTTCAAATTTTCAAGGGATATAAGGTTAAATTCTTTAAATTTCTTTAAGGGAATAATGTAAAAAACTAAGAAATGTTTTGAAACTTCTATTAAGAAAAAGAAATTATTTTATTTAATGTCTCTATTTACTTACTTAATGATCAAGTGTCACTCTTTACAAAAACTTTAAAAAATGTTCACAAAATGGGTAGCTATGAAAAGGAATTGAACCTGAGCAAAGAAGGAAATAAATCCAAATGAATAACCACTAGGCCATGGAGTAAACGAAAAGTGCAAATAAATTAGGTACCATTGGATTGAGCAGGGTCGACTTCTATGTGTTATTTAATACTACGGGCCCATAGCAAGAAAAAAAAAGTTATGGGGCCTCAAAAATCGAAATTTTGGCCTAAGGGTTTATACACACTTTTTAACTGACAGTTCGTGAGGTTCCCTTGTTAGTCCGGCTAATGAAAAGCCGAGTATCCGGGTCTGGACCCGGTCGGGTACCTGGACGCGGCCTACACTAATTTAACCGCATCTGAAGAGCTCTCGAATGATACTAAGGTTGTTAGATTTGGTTGACAAAGAAAAAATTATAGTCCAAAAACATGCTGGGGCCCAACTGAGGTAGACCGATCAATTAGGTAAAATTTATGTCCATGTTTTCGCGATTAAAATAAAGCGTTTGAAAAGTAAAAAACGGAGGACTTCTTTCATTTTAATTCTATGTTTAATTTCGTGCAGGCTAGGCTTAAGCCTAAGCCTAAGCTGAAGCCTAAGATATAAGGATAAGACGATATGCTGTAAAAGAAATAAATAATTTAATTTTATTCTCAAACTCCTTTTTCACCAATTTCCTTCTCTTTTCTCACTCAACCCCCATTCTTACCAGTGCTTATTTAGTCCCGCCGAGACCGGGATTTCAATTTTTCCAAAACCTCGACCGGGACCTGAAAAACCCGGGATTTCCCGCCCCGTTCCCGGTCCCGCTCAGCTCTATTTTTAAATGATTATTTTATCTCAAAACACCAATTTCGCACATTTAATCGTCTGCTTAATGAGTTTTTTAATTTTTTTTACAACCATGGCTAGACAAGTGCATGATTCAGTACCCTCTTACAGAATGCAAGTTAATATACATTCTGTGTTTTCACAACTGGCGGTGCTTGGACCATAATAACATGTGCGGTGCCGGGTCGTTACTCAAAAACCATCAAATGTAAAATTTTGACAAAATTATTCATAACTTCGCCCAAATGAATAAATTTTATTACTTGATATTATTCGATAGCTCTATGTGTCCTCTATTAGCGTGCAAAATTTCAAAAAATCATTAGTTAGCAACCCCGAAAATCACCTTTTTTAATTTTTATTCCCGACTTTTCCTCTTTTGTGTTTGATGGATTTTGAATATAAAATATTATTGACAATAAAATGTTAAAAATGCCATTTTATAAAAGAAAAAAATGAAAGAAAAAAGAAATTGATCATAGTCATCAGAAAAAGAAAAAAGTGATCAATCAATCAGCTTCAGTGAATTTTTCTTGCTTCATAAATTTTTCTGATTGAATTTGAATTCCTCCAAAGGTTTTTTACGCTTGCAGTGAAATATAGCCGAAATTTAACATTTGGCACGGTTTTGTCGATTTTTGGGTTGAAATACATGTGAGAATTTAAATTTTTACCAAACCGAAAACCGGTTGCTTCTGAAAATATCAACCCGGTCCGGTCCGGCATTTTTGAGAATTCCGATCTCTAATAAAAACATTCATTCCATTTTCAGTTGCATTGATCACTCCGTCATCGCTTTTCTTCGTTCAAATCAGCAAATTTTCGACAAAAGAGGCAATGATTTACAGTTCTGGATTCCTTGTTCATACACCACGGATGACCAGCCAACCAATTTGGGGCATTTTTGGCCCGTGAAATTTGGCCCATTTTTTCGACAAACATTCGCCACCTGGGCTTTAACGATGGTGATGCTTTGGATATTTTTCGTCGTCGCACTTCGCCAACAATTCTCACTGATCTCAATCAGTTGGTTTCAATCTATTCCGGTGCGTTGTTTCCCGCTGCGATTGATGCTGATTTTGATGTGCCAAATCCAACAATTTCTGCTGGCCAAGCATTGTCCAAATGGTTGCACATTCCGAGAAATGATGGACAACCCAAGCGATTGCGTTGCGCAGATTTTAACGAACAAGGGAACACTGATTGGATCAACAATTTCAAGGAGGCGTGGCCCAACATTTTCAGAAATCACTGATTTTTGGAATTGTTTAGCATTTTCTACAGCCAATGCCATTTCTTCGGTCAATTACGAAATTAGTTTTTCTGTTCGTTCGCCGTCAATTGTGCCATTTGAATTGGTGAATGAATTGACAAAGGAAAAGCTGAAGTCAATTACCCTAATTTGCTTTTTCCAAAGTGTTCACATCGAATTAAAATTTGCATTTAATTTAGGCCATTATTATTGTCCCCACCAGCGGCAGTACAAAGCGGCGGAAACAAAGGAAGTCAAACGGTGCGGAAGTGAAATATAATTAATTGAGAAATGATCGGCTGTTTTGGAGATTTTTTGAATGACGAATTGATCTGCTGATCATTTTTGATGCCCATTTTTGCTTGTTAATTTTGCTGATTCTTTCTGAAGAAAATATTTATTTGACTCGCTGATTAAGCCTCGGAATTCCGATTTTCGAAAATTTGGGGCCTCGGAATGCCATCCCCGCCATGAACCCAAAATGCCATGGGACGCGTAAAACCGACTAGACCCCTAAATTTTTAGAAAAATATTTTTTCGTAATCATTTATTTAAAATTTCGGAATTTTAACAAATATTTGTCACAGCCCGTGATTAATGATCTCGAAAATTATTGCTGAAAAATCAATTTTTGTTGATTATTTTGTGCATTGTGTTTTCGTACAGTTTTTGCCTTTTTTATACATCAGATTTATTTACCGAAATTAAGAGCTTTTTCTTCATAAAATACATTTGATCACTGATGATTTGAATCGATCGTTCATTTACTAATTCATTCATTTCTTCTGCGGATGATCACTGTTTTTTTGTTGTTTTGTCCATCACTCATTTGTTTAAATACATGGAAACAAACTGAAAGTCATCAATAGGGATGCGATTTTTAGTGATTTAACTAATTTTTTTGCTCAATTGTTTTGAAGAAAGGAGCTCAAAAAACGCATTTCTGCGTTGAAATTTTTCGATTCTGATGTAACTATTGGTCACTAGAAATCACTATTTTGGCGTTTCGTCACTAAAAATAGTTAATATTTTGGCGTTTTGTCACTATTTTTTTCATTATTTCGGCATTTTTTGGAAAATTCCTTAACAAAAATGCAATAAAAACAAAAAAATACACCCCTAAGGATCGAACAAATTTTTTTTTCAAAAATACACCCCCTAAGAATCGACCTAAAATTTTTCAAAATGCGCCCCTAAGAATTGGAAAATTTTATCAAAAATTTCAAAAATTCATCCCCCAAATTTTTTTTCTTGGCAAAATTTTGGTTTAAAAAATGTTTTGCTGAGAAAATATTAGAAAGGAAATGTACCTCATTTGCAACTGCAATAAGTGAATAAAAATTATTTTTGCACAATTTTTGGCTGGAAAATATGTCACTAAAACGTCACTATTTCGGACTTTTTTCACTATTTTGCCACTATTTTGGCATTTTTACTCACTATTTTAGTTAACTATTTTGAGATTTTTCGCCACTAAAAGTCGCATCCCTAGTCATCAATGATTTAATAAAACATCACTTAAACCATTTTTAGACTAAAAATGGAAATTTAAAAATTTGAATTTTCGATTTTTTGTTCGAATCCGGGTCCAGGGTTCGGAATTGGGCGAAATGGATGTCAGATTCGTGCTCCGCGACCCTTAAAACCCCTAAAAACATTTTTTGTGACTTATTGTTAGTAAAAACTCAATTTTTTTTTTCAAAAAAGGGGAGCTACCATCCGCACTATTACCGATGGCCCTTTTGTGATGCTTTGTCCGGCTTCTTCTTTTTTGCCGGTGGAGGAGACAATGGCCTAAATTAAGCAAAATTTTAATTATTAAACAAAATCAAATGACTTTTTTTATTGCTCACCTAATGCAATTAGTGCCATCAATACGAAAGGACACATTGTTGCAATTGTTGTCCCAAATTCCTTCATCAAATCGAACCGCCGCGGTCTCCCCAATTTTGCATCGCTGCATTATCCAACAGTCGGTCCATGGAAATTCCTTTGCTTTGGTCAGTGTCAGCTTTTCCTTTGTCCGTTCGTTCACAAATTCAAATGGTATCATTGGCATTGACATTGACGACACAAGAACAGCATAACTTACGGAAGAAATGGCATTGGCACAGAGAAAATGCTAAACAATTTGGTTGGAAAACAAAAATCAGTGATTTGCCGAAAACGTGTAGCCATACCTCCTTGAAATTGTTGACCCAATCAAGGTTCACTTCGCAACAACGCAATCGCTTGGGTTGTCCATCATTTCTCGGAATGTGCAACCATTTGGACAATGCTTGGCCAGCAGAAATTGTTGGATTTGGCACATCAAAATCAGCATCAATCGCAGCGGGAAACAACGCACCGGAATAGATTGAAACCAACTGATTGAGATCAGTGAGAATTGTTGGCGAAGTGCGACGACGAAAAATATCCAAAGCATCACCATCGTTAAAGCCCAGGTGGCGAATATTTGTCGAAAAAATGGGCCATAATTCACGAACAAAAATGTCCCAAATCGGCTGCTCATCCCTGATATGTGCGCAATAAATAAACAAGTGTAAATTGGTGCCTCTTTTGTCGAAAATTTGTTGATTGGAACGAAGAAAAGTAATGACAGAGTGATCGATGTACCTGAAAAAATGAAATGAATGCTTTTATTGCCATAGCTCTGATTTTTAATTACTTAATCAAAATTTGCGTAAAACGGATTTTGCTGGACAACGGACGGTCGGGCAACGGAAATTCCGATTCCGCACATTCATCATCGATCCGTATATAAAGTTTCGGTTCTGGTTCTTCTTTGTCCTTGCGAATTGCGATTGATCTCCAAATTGTCAATTCGAATTTGCCATTGAAATGTTTGTCCACCAACGCATCAAAACGTGGCGAAAGCAATGCCAATTTAAGGCCAAGTTGAGGACGGTCAAAGGATGGGAAAATGTCCATCCAAACGTCGTTGCAAATCCAGCTTAAATAATGAAAATAAACCAGAGCAAATGTGTTTAAAAATCCTTTAACCGTCGGTTCATTTTTGTAGTAATTAGCACAATTTGCCTTATTTGGAATGATGTCACCCAAATAGCAGAAGAATTAATTGCGTTAAATTTTATAATGAGAGATAAAGCGAAACTTCAAAAATTCATATAATAAAAATAATTTTAACAAAGAAATATGAATGAAATAAGAAGAGAAAAATGAGTTTAATGAGGGGAGGTGGGGATTTATGCTCTGATCGAAGTTGGGTCGGGTCATTTAAGGATTAGTCATGAAGGAGAACACTAATTAGTAGAGATCGGACCGGTCGGTTTTCGGGTTTTCGTTTCGGTTTTTTAACCGAAACCTTTTTTTGGTCGATTCTTAGGGGTGTATTTTTCGCTTTTATTGCTGGGAGACGGTGCTTTAGTCAATATTTTACAAAAAAAAATGTCAATTAAGGACAAAAAGAAAAATTCAGCAAATGCTGCAAAATCCGGTCTCTATTTATAAATGTTTTGAAAATATTTTAGCAGCATTTTCGAATTTTTCATCTAAAATTCAGAAATTAAAAAAATGCAATAAAAAGATTTTTTGTTTGATGCGATGACTTTTTGGAGACATATTCAGAATAAATTTATTAAAAAATTTTCCATTAAATAAATTTGTCCAAAAATTATTTCCCCGTATCCAATTATCTCCCCCTTTCTGAGGTGATAATAATACTCCCTGGCACATAAAAAAAGTATACGGTAATTGGACAGGAATTGCTATTGTGAATAAATTTCTATTGTGAATTTTTAATATTACGGGCAGATAGCAAAAATAAAAAAGTTATGGGTTCTCTCTTCACTTAAAACTGGTGGCTCATTTGGTTAAATTCGTATTTTTGAAGCTCGGGTTCAAATCCAACATAAAAAGTAAATAAAGTTATATTTATGTATAATATAACTAAATAATTTAAAATCATTTTTTAGACTAAAAAAATGTATGATATTTTTTCTTTAGTGAAAATAACCAAATAGCAGTCAATTTTAAAGGTTGGGGAATTAGTTGACAAAGCTGGAAATGGGCTCTTTGGCCATAATTCCGACTTTTGAGGCCCCATAACTTTTTTATTTTTTGCTACCGGCCCGTAATATTAAAAATCCACAATAGAAATCGACCCTGCTCTATCCAATGGTATATAACACATACTGTATGCATTTGCCGAGTCACAACAGTTCGCGAGGTTCCCTTGTTAGCATTTTTATTGAGAAATTCTCCAAAAAATGTCGAAATAGTGAAAAAATAAAATAGTGAAAATGCAGAAATGCGTTTTTGAGCTACTTTCTTCAAATCAATTGAGAAAAAAAAAAGTTTTTTCACTAACAATCGCGGCCCTATATATGTATTATATATGAAGAAAAAACGGAGGAAGACAACAATTTATCCAAACAAAATGTGGAGAAAATGAGCAACGACAATCGATGGAAGACGACTCCCCCTCCCCGCCGGGGGGAAGGATTTTGTGCTGCGTCGTTTTGCATTGATTTTTGTTTCCCCAAATAAAATAAAATTTAAAATAATTAAAATTATATTAACATAAAATTAGAGTTGTTATTTGAGCTCTCTTCTCTCTAAGACTCGCTCTTCTTAAGCCTTAATCACTATTCTTTCTATATCTTAACAACTACAAAATTTGTCTTTTGGTGGATAAAACTAGAGTTGAGCGGGACCGGGACGAATTCCCGGTCCTCCGAGGTCCCGGATTTTCAAAATCTATTTCCCGGTCAGGTCTCGGTAGGGCAACCGGGAAAAACAAGCACTGGTAAGAATGGTGGTCTGAGTGAAAAATGAGTGATGGTAAGAATAAAATAATAAATAAATTGCGAAAGAGGAAGAGACGAAAATGAGTTTAATGAGTAGGGCTGGGATTATATGGATATAAAATCGAAAAATATGGCCATAAAATATGGACAAAAAATCGCGAAATATGGTCATAAAATGGCAAAAATATGTACATAAGTTTTCCGAATTGAGGGGGTAAATTTTCAAAAATTTCTCCAAATTTACTAAATTCAATTAAAATACATCTATAATGGCTAACAAATAAATACGGTATAAGAACTCGTTTTAAAAGAAAAAAAGCTATTTTTAATGAAAACCGACCAAAAACCCGAAATTTTCCATTTTTTTGCTTATTTTGGATATAAATTAACAATTTTTTAAGAAAATTTAAATTTAATCAATTTTTTCGACAAAATTTTGCTAAAAAATGTCTTTTTCGGAAAATTTTCCGGTCTTTGGGGTCAAAACGGCCAATTTAGCTGATGGGGGCCGTTCTAATAGGGGTTTTTTGGAAAAATGCCAAAATATGGACAAAAATGCCAAAATATGGGAAAATATGGAAATATGGACATAAATCGCGAAATATGGAAAAATATGGATATGGAAAGTCATCTTAGAAGCTTCAAACCAAACTAAAAACATGTTTTTCGTGCTTTTCAGGCCTCCCACTGTCCAGGAAAAAAATATGGATTTCCATATATTTTCCAGCCCTATTAATGAGGTGCGAATTAATGCTCTGACGAAGTGGGCTCATTTAATGATTAGTCATGAAGTGAACACTAATTAGGGACAGAAATGATCGCCGTCATAAAACACAAATTGGGAATAAAAGGCAGAGATAGCGATGAGATAGTACAAAATAAATTCAGTAAAGCGTTTAAACATGTTTTTAAAGCCGTTCAGTTGCAATATAACCTTCAAATTTAAAAATTTGAAAGTTTGTTTATTGTATTAAAAACCAGCGCAACTCGACTACGGCGGCCAGCAGAAGGTGGGACGAGAATCTGGAAGAAGACCGCGCGTGATCCACAGTAGTGTTGCTCGAGAGTTTCGGTCTCGACTCGAGAAAAGTCTCGGGTTTTTTTGGTCTCGGTCTCGAGTCTCGGGAAATTTTAGGTCTCGAGCAGCAGTAATCCACAGACGGTTGACTGATTGGCGGTACCCTTCAGGCATTGCACCGCATTTTTCTTATTTATTAATGACTTTTTTCTTTGGCACTTGCTATTAAATTCTTTTCCTTGGCATTTATCGGCACTTTTTGGACATTTTTCCCTCCTATAATTCTTCAGATTCACGAAGGTAATAAGACGGGCATAAAGCATTTGCCATGGACTGTGTATTTTTAGGACATTAAACCTTATAATGCCACAGCAAATATTCACGAGTCGTGTACTGCTTCACTGATTTCTTCACAAGTTATCCTTTTGATAGCACATTATTTAATCGACGTTTTCGAAATTATATTGGGTAAAAATTTGAAAAAATTAAAATTGAAGATTTAAAATTTAAGTACCACTAAATTCACAGTACTTTTTTGAACATATCTGCATTTCTGTACTCTGGGCACTCATTAAACCTTATTTGAGGGTGCTATGTCGTTATTTAAAGAACCATCAAAATAAAAAATTTGCTTATAACTTTGCCCTAAAGCAGCCGAGTTTTTAATTCTTGATATCATTCGATAGCCCCAAATGTTCTCTATTTGCCCGGTCGGGGTCGTTTTGGCGCCGTCGTTTTCGCGCCGTCGTTTTCGCGCCGTCGTTTTCGCGCTGCCGTTTTCGCGCCGTCGTTCTCGCGCCGTCGTTTTAGCGCGAGGTTCATTTTCGCGCCGCCGTTTTCGCGCCATGGTTCATTTTCACGCCGCGTTATAAAAATAGGTGTTTTGAAGAAAATTATTGTCTTGTTTAAATTTTTATTTTATTTTTTTTGTTAAATTTCATTAACTTTATTTGAGTTAACTTGATTAGCTAAATTTAGGCTGATAAATTATTACAAAATGGACCAGCAGCAAGAAATTAAAACCAAAAGAAATAATGTTAAATTGGAGCATAACGGTGCTTTCTCTTCAAATTCAGGGCGTTTACACACGAATTTGAATAACATTGTGCAGAAGGAAGTCGGAGTCCATTCGTGTGACACGAACGCTGCGCATATGGAGTCTCAGCGCCTCGTGACTGGACTCAAACGCCGTGCTGCTGAATCGTGCGAAGCACCTGCGACCATACGTGCTCAAGTTCTGCAGAGCACTAGCACTCCTGTGCTGGCAGCTTTTCCGAGCAAAAACGCCACAAAATTGGTAGTATTTAAAAAAATTTTGTTTTTTGTTATATTTTCAATATTTAGGTCATCAAAAGTTTGCGCCATGTGGAAAGTGCACCGAGAGTTGAACCCCTGAATTTGGAGCAGTTGGAAATTCCGAATTGCCGTGTCCCCAATGGTCAGTGGCGAACGATGCGTCGGATGACGTCAATCTCATCTTGGAATTGATTTCTCAGTGAGCCAGAAGAGTCGAGAATGAAGACCAGGTCGAGGGGACCTGCTCTGATCAGACAACGAGCTGAGCAGAAACAACGGAATGGCACTTCGAGGGCAATGAATGGCACTTACGCTTAACGTCCATCGGACTATGAACAATCTCCGGAGGGGCCAATCCGTTGCTAATCACTCGGATGAAAACACTTAGTAAGAAAAACGCAATCTCTCTGACATTCATTTCACATTGTAAGGTGAAGGAAAAGTGACTTTGTAAGGAAATTAAAGGAAAATCGAAGAATTTTAGCAAGAAAAGTGAAGAAATATTTTTGATGATCGGAGAAACGAAAAGTGATTTTCCTATAAAAATTTCCAACCATAAAAACGGGTCAGTGGTGCTAAAAGTCAGTCCATTGAAACAGTTAAAACGCGCTTGGAATTTGGAATTCCTCATTCGCGATCGAGAAATGACAATTGTTTTGACCCAAAGACCGACCTTTGCCCATCGAATGATCCATCAATGACGGGGAGCGGGAGGAACCAACAATGGGAAGAAGCGGAGGGGGGGGGGGGGGGACAGGGGGGCTTCTTCTTCTCCTCTCCCCGTGGGGGTGGGCAAGGGACCCCTCTTCCCTCCCCTCCGTAGCTTTGCAATGCTTTTCTTTTGTCTGTTGTCGTTTCGGTACCAAAGTGAAACCTCCCCCCTCCCCCCCCCCCCCCCCCCCCCCCCCCCCCTCCCCTCCCCTCCCCTCCCCTCCCCTCCCCCCCCCCCCCCTCCCCTCCCCTCCCCCTCCCCCGCCTTTACATTTCTGGGGTCAGGGCAACTCATCCACAGGCAACTCATCCACAGGCAACTCATCCACAGGCAACTCATCCACAAGGCAACTCATCCACATGCAACTCATCCACAATTTTTTTCTCAGATAAAAATTCAAATTAAATGGACGCAAAATCAAATGAATAAAAAAAAATATAATTAATTGTTTAAGTATTTTATTGTTCTTCCTCATTTCCCTCATTTTCATCTGCTACAGGGTCAACTCCACGGAATTTGACGTAACGAGCTGTCACTTTAAGATAGGTTACAAAGTCCATCTGATTGTAACGCGCCAAAACAGTAAGCAATTTCTCATTTGCAATTTGATATTCACGCCGAGAATAAAGGGGAACTTCCTAAAAACTTAAACATACTATTTTCTCAAAATAGCACCGCGTTGTGACAAAATATAAGAAGCCATTGGTAGAAAATACAAGAATGAATAATTTAAAACTGCATCAAATTCATTTATATAGACTCAAAGTATGCCGAAATTTTACTTAATTCTATCAGGTCTTAATCTGCGTGTGAATTCTATTTTACAGCTTAATCTGCGTCTGATTTTTTCAAAGGATAAACAAATAACACTGCATCCATTTAATTTAAATTTTTATCTGAGAAAAAAATGTGGATGAGTTGCCTGTGGATTAGAGATGCGCCGTGACTGAAAAAACCCGTAAACCGTGAATCGTGACCGTGAATTGACCCCGTGAATCGTAACCGTGACCGTGAATTGACCCCGTGAATCGTGACCGTGACCGTGAATTGACCCCGTGAATCGTAACCGTGACCGTGAATTGGTACCGTGAATCGTGACCGTGACCGTGAATTGACCTCGTGAATCGTAACCGTGACCGTGAATTGGTACCGTGAATCGTGACCGTGACCGTGAATTGACCTCGTGAATCGTAACCGTGACCGTGAATTGGTACCGTGAATCGTGACCGTGACCGTGAATTGACCCCGTGAATCGTGACCGTGACCGTGAATTGACCCCGTGAATCGTAACCGTCACCGTGAATTGGTACCGTGAATCGTGACCGTGACCGTGAATTGACCCCGTGAATCGTAACCGTGACCGTGAATTGGTACCGTGAATCGTGACCGTGAATTGACCCCGTGAATCGTAACCGTGACCGTGAATTGGTACCGTGAATCGTGACCGTGACCGTGAATTGACCTCGTGAATCGTAACCGTCACCGTGAATTGGTACCGTGAATCGTGACCGTGACCGTGAATTGGTACCGTGAATCGTGACCGTGACCGTGAATTGACCCCGTGAATCGTAACCGTGACCGTGAATTGGTACCGTGAATCGTGACCGTGACCGTGAATTGGTACCGTGAATCGTGACCGTGACCGTGAATTGACCTCGTGAATCGTAACCGTGACCGTGAATTGGTACCGTGAATCGTGACCGTGACCGTGAATTGACCCCGTGAATCGTAACCGTGACCGTGAATTGGTACCGTGAATCGTGACCGTGACCGTGAATTGACCTCGTGAATCGTAACCGTGACCGTGAATTGGTACCGTGAATCGTGACCGTGACCGTGAATTGACCTCGTGAATCGTAACCGTGACCGTGAATTGGTATCGTGACCGTGACCGTGATTCACGGCGCATCTCTACTGTGGATGACCTGCCACTGCGCCACATTTCCTTCGCTCTCTCCGTTTGTTTCTCCGTCACTTCGTTCGTTTGGATGGGCGTCGCCAGTCCAAAGTAATTCATTCATTGTTAATCAGCTGATAGGGCGGGGGCAAAGAAAGCGCAAAAGCTAACGGAAAAGGACAAAAAGAAACAGGCCAAAGCACAAAAGCGAAGGACGGACGACAGCAGAGAATTGGCCAATTGACCAACGGCAAAAAGAGTACTGTAATGAGACGGACTGTATGTATTAGCCACACAAATCAGCTGCTGATTACTCATGGTCATTGTGTGCATTGAATTCTTTTTCTGTAATTGTTTACTGACGTTGATCTGATGATCGTAATTAATCATTGTGCTTTTTGACTCGAGACTTTGTGACCTGCTGCTGTTATTCTGATCAACCAGCATGATTCAATAGTTTCTTTTTCTTTCTCATTCGGCTCTCTGCTTTCGTTGTGTCTTTAATCACAAATTCTCTGCTGTTTGACTGTTTGTTATCACTGATCAGCAAAGCATACATTTTAGCTTTTGATTTATTTTGGATTCATCTTTCAATGGAGAAAAAAGATAGAAGAAAGAAATGCTTTTAACAATATAATATATTTTATATATCTCGCACCGGTCTCCGGCACCTGCCCTGAATCGTAAATGTCCTAATCCAATTTTTATTCTTTCTTTTCCATTGGTACGAAGCTACAGTTTTTGCCAGAAAATAATTATGATAAAATGAGAAAGTCTGAGTAAAAAAGTTCGAAAAAATTGAAGGGGGAATAAATTTAAATATTTTTGTCTGACACCGTAGTTTTGTTTTTTGGACTACTGTAGAATTTCCCACTTTCAACATTCGAATTCAAATTACTTTCGAAAATTCCTCACTTGAAAGAATTTAATGTTGTAAATTTTTGAATGCTGAATATAATTTTGGGCAAAATCCAAACTAACTTTTCTTTAAATAATTCGTCTTTTTAATTCAAATTGGCGCTTATTATTTAATTACATATAAAAAAAATTTTTTTGCCTTTTACAAAAGCAAATGCTAATTTGTGATACAAAATGATTTGTTGATTTTGTCCTGTCACCCCTTTTCTTATTTAGTGTTGGTTCGTCGTCTTTTTCCGATGCATTTTCGTCCATTTTCTTCCCATGCGTTAATTCTTCGTTTTCCTAATTATTCCATTTCTTTTTCACGCCCTAATTGTGCTGGTGCTTACCTCTATAGAATTGTGCTTTAATAATAATAAAAGAAATTTGAAGAAAAAATAACAAAAGAAATTAAGGATGGAAGAATTAAATTAAAATTTAATAATAATAAAACAAATTAAGGATGGTCGCCTCAAAATACCATGATAGGTCAAAAGTGACCGTAGACGAAAGCAGTCAATGATGGATTGATTCTTTATCAGAAATGATTTATTAAATATGAAATTGAAAATTGTTAATGATTAAAATTCTGATGCATTTCAAAAATCCTGATTAAATTAATTTCAATTTTCTTTTGTGTTGTTAAATGAGGCTCATTCTCAAATAGTAATTTTTTAAAGTGACTATGGGTATTCGAGAATCTCAGTCGCGAATCATCAAATTTCTCGGAATTTTTGTCTCAGTCTCGTCTCTCGGTAATTTTCTCGAATTTGTTGGGGACTATGTTAGCTTCGTGGAGCCAAATATCTCAGGAAAAACGGTAAACTCAAGAAAATCCACTAAAAGACAGATTTTGTCACAAACGAACAGAAATATAAAAAACACATAAATTCCCAATTTTTGTTCATATGATTTGACCTAAATGTTATGATTTATTTCCAAAAAATATAAGCCTTCTCCCTATTAAACCATCTTTTATTATTTTTATGCATAATTTTTCATTTTTAATAAAGTTTTTGTCTCAAATTTTTTTTATTTTTGCCGTTTCTCATCTCTTTCCCCCGCTGTTTTGCCCATCTTTTTGGGTCATCGTTTTGCCATTAATTTATTTACTTTTTGACCTATAAATATGTGCACAATTACAGCAAATATAGCAGAATTAGCATTCATTTGCTCATGTTTTTCGAAATTAATTAAACAAATAAAATGAAAATTTTAAATTTAGATTTTAAAATTAAAATGTCATCATTCACGACTTCTTCATCAGCGGACGAATTTTCTCCTCTCCAACGTAAAATATTTGTTAAAATTCATAATTAAAATACAATAATAAAAATATTTTTCAATAATCAAATTTGCTAAAATTAATTTTTTAATCAATTTTTCTTTTTTCAGCAATTTTTCCAAATCTGAGCCCATCGGAGGAAATGAGTGTTCTGATTGCCAGAATTGCTGAGCTGAATCGAGCGAAAACAATGGAGCCATCTGTTGCCAGTTCTGAAGTTTTGGGACAAGACGGATACGGTAGGGAATTTTTCATAATTGAGGAGGTACGGTATGAAAATTATACAACAAATGAAATTTTTTGAAATTAAAGGAGAAATTATTTTAATCAAATTTTTTAACCCAAAAAAATAAAGGAGAATATGGGACCCAATTCTTCACGATTGCCGAAATTGGAAACATTTAATGAAATTATTTATGTGAATAATTCGTAAAATTAATGATTTTTCATTTACGGATGTCAATTGTTGACTGTACATCATAGGAGAAATGAGAGGAGCAAAAAAATTTATAAATTATTTTTCCTATTTTATTAATCCACTTTTTTCTTTAAAAAATTGGCGTTAAATTATTTATTTTTATTTTCAGCAATTTTTCCAAATCTAAGCCCATCGGAGGAAATGAGTGTTCTGATTGCCAGAATTGCTGAGCTGAATCGAGCCAAAACAATGGAGCCATCTGTTGCAAGTTCTGAAGTGTTTGGACAAGACGGATACGGTAGGGAATTTTGTATAATTGAGGAGGTACGGTATGAAATTATATAATAAAAGAAATGGTTTTGAAATTTATTAATTAATAAAAGGAAGCGAAAAAATTTGGTTATATTGCAGTTCACATGACCATAAAAAAAAGAAATAACCATAAAATAATTTGACAACTTTAAACTATAACCTTTTATAGAAGCACCCAATTAACATTCTTCGCATCATTCGATAGCTCAAATAGTCCTTTTTATTCTGCAAAATTTCATAAAATTTGTTTTATTTCAAAAAAAGTTATGGCCCAAAAATATTTTGAAAACAACTTTGTTTTAAACAAAAAATTATTATTTTTTGCTTATTTATTTCATTAAATTTATTTTGAGGAATGAATGATGATCAGTTCAGTCTGGATGAAGAAGAAGATGAACAGCAAAAAGACAGGAAAACACCCACAAAAGATGGTAATAAGCATCTTTTACAAAAATATAATAAGATATTTTCAAATTTATTTTGTTACTTAACAACAATTTCAAATTTATTAAAATTTTTGATAACTACAATTGAACACTTTTCGAATCATTTAATTAAAGATAACACTTTGTATTCATCAGTCATTTTTACTAGCAGCAGAATTAATACATAGAAAATCTTAAAAATCCACCGATTCTGCGAAAAAATGCTAAAACCATAGGAATATTTTTTAATGTTAAAACCTTAGGAATAATTTTTTAATTTTATTTTTAAATAAATAATTAATTATTTTTTCTATTTTAAGGTGCTGAGGAACGGTTCTTACAATCGCAAAATGATCAGAAGAAAATTTTGGAAAAAATCAGTGTATTGGAGAAGCAGCAAAAAGAACAATCAAAAGGTAAGGAGAAATTAAAACGAAAAAATATTTAATCAAATTAAATATTTTCATTTACATTTGAAAATAAATTCGATTTTTAATTTACTGTGGTTCAATTGTCAAAGATTTTGGAAAAAAACAGTGTATTGGAGCAAGAAGCAAAGCAGAGAAAGGTAATTAAATTATTTTCACTAATTGCTTATTTAAACAATTTTATTCATATTTTAAAATGCATTATTTTAAGGCATCTTCAAATTTCCGACAAAATTATTGGGATGCCAATGTTTGTCACAAGAATCTCGAAATCACTGGCAAAAAAAATCGCATTGTCCATTATAAGAGAAATCTTTTTGGTATTTGTTCATAATTTACTTACAAATTTATCCTCAAAAGGTTGTTGTTCTGTCTTTGCTAAACATCCGATTTTGCTGAACAATAATTCGTCCGACATTTTTTACTACGAAATTTCAGTCAAAAATATGAAATGGTAATTAATAATTAATCAAAAATATTAAAATTTGAATTATTATTATTTATATTTTATTCATTTATTATTAATTTTTCAGTTGGATGAGCTTCGGATTTGCAGTCAAACAGCAGAACAAATTGGATGGAACAATTCGAATCCGAAAGGGCACTAAAAATCACAAATCTGTTAATACACTCTCGAATTTATTCATAAATAAATAATATTTATATTAATTTATTGTTTTTAAAGGAATTTTGTGAAAAGTTTGCCAAAATGGAAATGGAATTGAAGGAGGCAAAGCATTTACAAACGATTGCCAAATTGGAATTTGAAAATGTGAGTTGGTAAACAGAGGAATAACAATTAAAAATTAATTCCAAGTTTATCAATTACGAAAATTTGTTCATAGGATTTTGGGGTCGATGAGAACGAATCTGACATTTCCAATTGACCAATCTCAATCCGAAGTCGGGTGAACTGTAGTGAACGCCCCGTGAAAAAAAGGGTCAAATGATACCAACTGATTCGTTTCGAGAAGCTAAGCATAGAAAAATATGTCTCGAGTTGCGAAAATGCCAAAAAACCGGTTTTTGAACCGGTTTAAACTCGAAAATTGAGAGATTTTGCACCCTAACTTTTTTTTAACGATCGAATCCCGACAGATTTGGTACCATTTGAAAGCTCTTGAACAGCTTAATCTAAAAATCAGGAAATAAAGTCGAACCGATGCTATCTGAGCACTTGGACTACTGAGTCCCAGTGAAAATGGACACTTCAGTACCAAAAAATAATAAACGGAAAATAACAATTTAAAAGCAAATCGCAAAATGGGAGCATG
>SIJG01000302.1:0-21045 GCA_023374025.1 Heterodera schachtii
AAAAATTTACAAAAACCAATCTATGTATGTTATTTATATTTAAACAAATTTAATACTATAAATATGTACAATAATCAAAAAATAAAGTAAAAATAGAGCAAAGCCAATAATAACGAAACTAATTAAGATAAGAACTTAAATATTAGTGTTTATAGAGATATTTCTTTTAAAATTAAACTAAAAAAAATAATTGTATATTACAAAAAAAAGTTCAAATTTATCAAATAAATGTATTAAAAATAAATTTAACAAAAAACAAATGATTCAAGCAAGTAAAATACTACGGCGCGCTCATTCAGCGAGCCCGCAACTCCAACCGCTAGCGGCATTACACACGATAAAATATGTTAATCATTTATAATTATATATTTAAGGTAATGTAGCAAAAAATCAAATAAAATTAGGAAATGTCTTATTATTAAAATAAACAAAGCAAAATATAAATTTAAATAATTTTTTTTGATAGTATTAGAAATTACAATTGTTCATTATATATCAAAACAATACCATCAACATTCTTTAATGATTATATGATATTTTATTAATTTTGTATGATAGCATATAGATTAAAAAAAAAATATTCTTAATAATAAATAAACAAAAATACTCAATCCTTTTTCCTTATTTCTTGATAATTTTGAAGCGCCCTTTGAATTAGCAAATTTCGTCTTTAAAATTAACCTATCGGTTCTGTGAAAAAGATCTTTGCCGTTCCGAAACATGCCTAAAAGATCAACATACACGTGAAAATACATATTTATTTATTTGAATTAAAACTATAACTTTGTTGTGAATTTACTATACTTGTACATATTTACTTTAAAAAAACATTTAAATATTTGAAAATAGAGATCTATAAATCAACATTTAAATCTTTTAGAAACGAGTTGTCAACAAAAAAAGTTGAGCATTTTGGCAATAATGTTTTCCAATTAATTTTCATCATAATGAATAATCTACTGTCTGCTCAAACAATAAAATATATATAAAACGACCCACTAATGCTTTAAACCTCATCACTGTACAGGACAATATATAAAATCTAATGCCATAAAATTAATCAAGTAATTTAGATAAATATTAATTTATAATCTTAAATGAAATAATTATTAGATTAGTAAACTTTGGTTTTTCTTTATTAAACTATTTATTTATTTACATGTATTTTATTTTAATTCATAAAAAAGTAGAAAAATATAAACAAAAACAAGAAATGTTGAAATAAAAAGTATTTTATTTTTTACATAAAGGTTTAGCCATTCCTAGAGTCGAAAACATTTCATTTTAAATATAATATTCATTATATATTTAATAAAGGGAAACAGAATAAATTCATTTACTATTTAATAAATTAATAATTATGGCACAGAATGAAAATCAGAATTCGGATGTAGGACAAGAAATAATAATGATAAAACAAAAAATTAAAAAAATTACATGATAAAAGCAATTAGCAAAATAGTCAAAATAATAAAATATCAAAAAAAAAAACTAATTAGCTAAGAGGAAATATTTTAGAAATTAAATTTAGATTAAAATTACTTTATACTGATTATTAAAAACATAAAAAATGCACCAAATTCTTTGAAAAAAAGATTTTCCCTATTATATTATTTATTTTTTAAATTTTTAAATATTTTATAATAAATTAATGGCGTTAATTTTAAAATAACATATTTCATAAATAAATACCCTTTACAAAATGTTTTATTTTCTACTATTTGCATTTTATTAATTTATATATTTTAAATAAACTAATTAAACATAGAAAAAAATTAATTTTTTCTGTATCTAATTAATATTTAATTTTTAATTACGATAAAAACAGCGTAAAACTTTAAATATTATTCTCTTTCAAAGGATAAATAAATTTTGTACAACAATAAATTTTTATTGAAATACTGTCTATATTAATTCTTTATTTTAAACCTTTTATTAAAAAATAATGAGACAAAATCAATGTTTCGATCCTATAAAGGGATCATTGCTGATCTGTCCTATAGAGGAAAGCCAACATACCTATAATGAACAAAACCACAAATCAAGAATTGAGAGAGCCTCGTCATACCATTATGCTATTACAACTTATTCTTTATGTATTAAATTTATTCGACAAAATAATAACAAATAAATAATTATTTTATTAAATTAATGAATTCAAATTATTTACAAATATTTTAGTAATGGGATTTATAAATTGATTAGATATAAAAGGAAGCAATAAAGCAATTTATGTTCTTATATAAAATTTTTAAAATAATAATTAAAAAAATTTAAACAGAGAGTACAATAAATTTCTTTTTTACAGAAAGAGTGATTTTAGCAAAAATGTAAAATTAATTATAACAAATATAAATATTAATAGATAATTTTTTAAATAATACATTAAACAAAACGTTTAGATCTTTTATATAATAACTTAACAAAATAACATAATTCAGTATATCCTAATTTTAAATGTGTGTAAAAAGAAACAATTGGTCATTAAAATAAAAAATTCATTAGCATTAAAAATAAAGGAATAATGAATTTTGTAATAGTTCAACAAGGAATTGGTGTGCAGCATCACTAAATGCATCGCCGGTACAATAAAAATATAAATTAACAAATAAAAAATACTCAAGGATTAGTAGATAAATAGACAAATAAAATTTTATGTTTCTTTAAATGAACCACAAAAGGAAAAAATAAATAGCCATATTACTTCTTAAATTTAATCTTCTCAAAAATTTCATACTAAAAAATCAAATTATATATATATAAAATATTCTAATAGGGTGTGCTGTTTGAAAGTCAATTTTAAATTAAACAATAAAAAAAAAGTTTGTTAATTGTACAATGTTCTGTTTACATCTGGAAATAAAACAGTTTTTTAGTTATGATAATTAAAATGAAAGAAAATAATCCATCATTAAATTTAAATTTATGTGACAGAACAACTATGAAAACGATTTAGATAAAAATAATTTTAGATTTAGGCTTATTATCATTCTGTTGAAAAAAAATAAATTATCGAAAATAAAGAATATTCAATAAAAAAAGTAAATTTAATAAATATAAACAACTGATGAGAAATAAACTTAAAACTTTATTAAACAAAAATGTCACCACAACAATATTTTTAAAATATGATTTTTCAAAAAAAGGTTTTAATTTAAGTTTTTCAATATAATAACAAATACTATTTAGCATAATGTATCAATCTTAGTATGCACAAAATTTAAAAAATATATAAAGCAATTATCTAATGAAATTTTAAGCAAAAAAAAAAAATCAAAAAGGAGGGAAATTTTTTCATTATGTCAAATTTTAAGGACTAACTTTTCTCAAATTGTAAAAAATTAAATGAAATTCAGAAAAAACAATATTTAAGTAATAAATTCAAAACAATATTCCAATGTTAAATGAGCAATTTGAGAACAAAAATGGAATGGAACTGAATTTTGCGCAGCAAAATTTCTGCTAAAATTATTCTATGCATTTTTGGGTCATTTTTATATCATTAATTTCTTTAAAATAACCTTAAAAAATTGATACCCGTTTTAAAAGTTAACCGAATACCAATTGTTATTTTCATATTTCAGAACAATTTAAAAAGCTTCAAAGCACAAAATTAAAATTTGAAACTAAAATTCAGAATAAAAAAAATATATAAATATTTAAAATCTCTATTCAATTTTGATCAATGACCAACATACAGATAAAAATGATTATAACAGAAATTACAATATTTAAATCTAAGAATTGTTTACATTATAAATGAACATTATTAAATAAAATTTAAAAATATAAATAAATTTAAAAAAGGAATGTGGTCTTTTTAAATTTTTCCGTGATATGGACATTCTTTTACATTTTTAATGTTTCATATTGCAGATTAAGAATACGAAAAAAGAAAATACATAATAATTTTAAATGCTAATTTAATATATGAAAATAAAATAAAATTTATGTGCCGAGCATAATAAACTTGATCATATTATAACAAACGTTAAACATAAACACATTTAAAAATAACCCAAAAATAATAAAAAAGTATTTTTTTGTTGTTATCTAGTTAGAATAAAGTAAAAAATTGAGTGTGAGAATTAGAAAAAAATTTTATATAAACTATTTGTAAAATTAAACATTCTCTCAACAAGTATATGTAAAAAATATAAATTATACGAATAAGCAAATAATATAATTAATTAAAATAAACAATGATCAGAAAATTAAAATACTATAATTTACCAACTCCCATTGGAATCAATCAACACGATCCGACGTGCTTTCTGATTGTGAGTACTTTTATAAATTAATTTTAATTAAATGTATGTCAAGTCATTTATTGAAATTACTAATACTCGAACCATATAAAACCCAATTAAAGAACATTAAATATATATAAATCAAAATTTGATGAAGTTCATTAACTAATTTCAACAAAAAAAATATTTTAAAAATTTATTAATTCAAGAAATTATCATGAAGTAATAAAAATGCTTAATGCAATAAAAAGGCTGATTCTTTTTATATAATATAATTCAAGAAAAAATATAGTATGAAGTCAAGAAAAAAAACAATTTTTTTTTTGGTAATAAACAAAGCTATAATATATTTAAGTGCTTAAATAATATTAAATTTTAAACATTTACTTATCATTTAATTTACAAAATGATTGCAAAAAATAATGGATTACGGAAAACTCACAAATTGGGAACAACTTAGCCAAGATAATAATACTTATTATAAATTAAAATATCATTAATATTTTAATTATTGAAACATTTTAATTTAAATATAAGCTTAATGGCAAAATTCACAAAATTATAAAATTGGTTTTTTAATATTTCTTTTAAATCTTTTCTTTACTCTTATGTATGATTTTATATGAAAAAGAAATAACAAAAAATTACAAATATAATATGATTTGAACCCATCAACAACAACTACAAAAGAACGAAAATTGTACTGGCTGTTAATTAAAATCAAAAACATCCGAAGCTTTAGTCACGCACCCGACGTTCACTGCAAATTTTGTATAAAAATCAAATTAAATTAGAAATAAAATAAAAATTTAGATTCACCTGCACCTATATTGTATTTTGAGTCCAGATAACAATTTTTATTTTTAGATTAAATATTTTTATTAGAATATTTGATGCGATCATTTCAATACGGACGGAAATTTGCATCATTAAAAGTTTTATTTAGTTATTATACGTTTTTCTTGTCCATTATTCTCAATCAATGTATAAGCGCGTGCCGTCCGTTTCAAAAAAGTGAAGCAAAATTTCTGTTAATATTTAAAAACTGCTTTAATGCTAGAAATAATTTAATTTATTTTGTATTACTTTCAGGTATTTATTTGAATTTTTTTAACCATTTATTGAAAAAATAATTTCATGTAGGCAATGGTTTAATTTATATTTATATTTTTTTAAATTAAAACCCAACCATTTTCGCTCCTTAGTAAATTTATCAATTTAAAAGTAAAATAAGTCCTTGCTAACCTTTGAGTACAAAAAAACTAATATAATATATTTTATTTTAATATTATGTGAAAGCAAAAGGCAATTTTGGGCAAAACGCCTAAATAGGTCAAATAGGTTTTTTCAAATTTTTTTTATATTTTTGCTCTAAAAATAAAAGCTTGAAAGTAGTTGATGAAACTCGAAATGTAGCTTAACAACCACCGAAAAAATCTTTTTCGTGCTTTTCAGGCCTATGTGAGCTCAGGAAAAAAATAGGCAAAACCTTAAAATTATAGTCCTAGTCATTAATATATTTTCCGCCATTGATTCATTTTTCCATTTGCTCTGCATTCATTTTAATTACTTTGTTTTAATAATTATTATTTTCCATTAATTGTTACCGTATTTTTGCATTTTAAAAACATAATTATTCTTTTTAAACAGAATGATAAATAAACCTAAATCTAAAAATTAATTTTATTTTAATCTTTTTCATAG
Source organism: Heterodera schachtii (assembly GCA_023374025.1). NCBI lineage: Eukaryota > Metazoa > Nematoda > Chromadorea > Rhabditida > Heteroderidae > Heterodera > Heterodera schachtii. Next base: position 5,955 of record SIJG01000302.1, read on the forward strand.
AATGTTCTGTCACATAAATTTAAATTAAAAGTATTCATTATTGATAATGACTGACCGTTGGAATTCGTTCGTTTATTACATCACCGCGCTTTTTGCCTATTACATTTAATTCCCATTAAAGTAATTAATAAATTTAAGTCAAAAATCAAAGTATTAACTTTAAAAAAACCTTATCAAAAAAGCCAAAATTATCTTATCAACAATTAAAAATCAGCCACTTTTAAGTATTAAAATAATTCAAGTAAAAAGGAAATCAAAATTGAGAAAAATAAAAAATATTTAACCTAATAAATACAATAAAAAAAATTTAAATTTTTTTATCGTTTTTTATTGTTTTTTCTCCTTTAATTATTTTTTTATTAATTTTTTTTTAAATTTTTTGAATTTTTTAAAAATTAAATGGTTTGTTTAATTTGTAAAATTATTTCTTTTTGATGTATTATACTGCATGTGCTCGAGCACGGAAAACTGGCATCCTCTACGTTCATTATTAAATAACCTTGATGCTGCATATCAATAACAAAACATAATAAATTAATTAGTGCTTTTAGAAAAAGTTTTTTGATTTTATTATTTTCAAATTGAATAATCGCAAAATTTTCAGTTTTAATATTTAATAATTCAACGAAGGTTTGGTAAATTTAAAAATACAATAACATATAATAAAATATTAAAAATTATTTATTCGAAAGTTAAAATTTGAAATGGAAAATTGAAAATTGCCTCATTGCATATGGAAAATAAATAAATCAACATAATGCCATAAATCAATTAGTGAAATTATTTTACTAAAATAAAAGCAATTAAACTAACCTAGGTAATAAATTAAAATCATCCATAACTCCATACCATGATGTTTTTGTTTTCAAAAAGTACACGTGTAGGATTTATTTTCAGTTTAATATAGCTCATTGATTAATAAATAGTGCTGACCATATATGGTTGCCTCACTCGAAAAAGTGGAGCATTTGATCATGTCGATCAAAATTTCGAAAAATCTAAGATTTTCAAAATCATGATAAAATCAATGATTTTCGCAAATCTGATATCATATTCGTGATCGGAAGCCCCGGAAAGCCCAGGGTTAAACTTTACATAGCAGAAAACAAAAATTTTTGGGTGGAGCCCAGATTCTCCAGTATTACCATTTTTTTTACTTAAATAAAAAATTAAAAACTTAATCCTGCTTTATCGTTTACCTTTTGAAATATTTTCAAATTTAATATTCAACATTTTAATTTATTTATCTTCTTAAATAGTACCTTATCATTAGGGATGGGATTTTTAGTGATAAAAAATCCCAAAATAATTAACTAAATAGTGACCAAAAAATGCCAAAATAGTGGCAAAAATAGTGGCGAAAAAGTTCCAAATTTAGGGGTGTAATTTTTTAAATAGCTATTTTTAATTTGAAAATAATTTAAAATTAAGGAAAAAGATTTTATTCACTGATTGCAGTTGCAAAATATTTTCTTAGCAAATATTGAACAAAAAGAAAAAAATTAGGGGAAGAATTTTTGTGAAATTTTTCCAATTCTTAGGGGTGTATTTTGGTAATACTATAGATGGTGGGCCCCCTTTTTGGAAGAAAAATTTTTTTGTTCTAAAAAGTCGTGAAAACATCTTCACGGGGGTTTTATAGGCCGGAGACCCGAATCCAACATTCATTTTCACTATTTTCGAATCTCGGACCCGAATTCGAACAAAAAAGTTGAAATTAAAATTTTCAAAATTCTCACTTTTGTTTCAAAATTCACCAAAACAAGCTAAATTCAGTCAAAAACCATTGAAACATAAAAAATAATTATTCTGTACAGATATGAATCTAAAAGTGAATTTTGAATTTTCCACTTTTTTGTTCGAATTCGGGTCCGGGATTCGAAATTAGTGAAAATGAATGTTCGTTTTTTTCAGCTCTTGAAGCGAAACCTAAATATTTAACTAAATTTTTTTAATATTTTAAAGTTTCTGTTCAATTTTGTTATTATAAATAGGAATTTTATATTTAAATCTTGCATTTTCAGTGAATTTATTTTTATTTTTAATTAATGTTCTCAGGATACAAACTCGATCTTTTTTTTTCCGTTTTCAGCATTATTTATTTTTTTAAATTAATAGAAATTTTAATATTGAATTTTTACTTATTAAAATATTGGCGTTAATCCTTTTGTGTATAGTAGTAATTTTGCTTTTAAGTTCGCGCGCGGACTGCGCGTTAATTAAATAAAGTTTTCTGAATATTTTTAAATAAATTAAATATTTTTTATTATATTCAATTTCAAATTATTTTATAAAGATGCCAAATTAACTAACAAGAAAGTAAAATTTTTGAAATTATTGTTTTAAATTTTACAAATTTTAATAGAAAACTGATGGGTAGCCAACAAACATATTAAATATTGCAATAATATAATTATATTTATAGGTGGAAGCGTTTACACATAATACATCAAAAAAATGCCACGACGACGACTAGTATAACCAATAATTCATACGAGTCGTCGTCGTGGCATCTTTTGGTTATGCGTCGTCCCTCCTGGCTTTTTTGATAAAAAATTTAAATATCGGTTAAAATCACAATTACATGAGTATATTCAAACAAGTTAATAAACATTTTCAAAAAGGGCGTCGTTTGTGTGCCTTTTGATCATTGGTCACTAATTGGCACTAATTATTTATAACTATAACTAATATAAAATATATCAATATACTTCAAAAATTAAAAGAAATATAGTAAAATAAATAAATAACAAAAACGAATAATTATAAATAATTTATTCGTTATTTAATAGAAAACTATTTATTATATGTTGATTTAATATCATTAATAATGATTAAAAATTAATTTAATTAGGTATTTAAAAATAAAACAAAATTCTTTTAAAGGAAAAAATTGTATTACATCGCAAAGTTTAAACCAAAAATAACAATAAAAATTAGGAAAGTATATTGAAAATAAATTGAAATAGAATGAAAAAAATGAATGTAACATTTATACCATACCTATCATATTATATAATTCGTTTATTTATAAGCCAAATTATGATTCAGCAGCATTATAAAATTAAATATTTTTTTTAAGTATGTAAAAATTATATATAAATAGTAAAAATATTTTAATTTTATAAATTACTTCAAATTCAATTATCATTTGATGTTTTTTTTATATTAATCCTTCTCATGCAATTTTCAATTGATTGTAACACGCGGTGGAGCATAAGGTTTTTCTTACAGATTTCGCATTTATATAATAAATATTCGCCAATATTTTTAATCTTTTTTTCTTTTCAACATTTACTATATTATTTTTCGCCATGATTATTTTTTTTACCAAGTTTTCAGTAATTATTATTTTATTTTTTGTTATTCTCGTGCGATTTTCAGTTTTTATAGTGATTGTTTACTCGACTAGGTTCATTCTTTTTCCGGTTTAATTTTTGATTTTATGGTATTTTTACTAGACCTGTGAGTTCAATTTACATTTTTCATTTGCTATCGAAACTATTTTATTTGCATTTTATTTATTTTTTCTTTATTTAATTTAAGTCCAGGTTTTTAGCAAATTTATTATTATTAAATTGTAAAATATTCATTAAAGCAGTAATCCGTAGTTATAAATCAAATATCTATTGTTAAAATTTTTTTGTTTAAATATAATAAAAATATCTTTTTTGACATATTCGGAAAAATTGGGGTGTTAATTTGGAAAAATTATTAAATTTGAAAGAAAATTTTATAATTAAATTCTAATCGATATTTTACTAACTATTGCTTTTGTTAAATTATTTATGGTTTATAAGATACATCGGATTTTTTGAGTTTGGGCAATTTTAGTGTGACGGATTTCGACGCTTTATAACTTTTCTTAGAAAAAACATATTTCATTACATTCATTATGTCCATAGAATTCATTTTCAAAATTGTTTATTTGAACTTTTAGACTAATTAAGAAAATAAATAAATTGCCGCCAGAACTAGATTAAATATCCAATTTAAATATTGACTATAAATAATTTTGCTATTTTATATTATTATTTAAATTTTTTATTTCTTAATTTTTCGATAAATAGATTATTTATTTTTAAAGAATTAACGATATCTTTTTTCTTAAAATATTGATATGCTTATAAATATAATTTGCGACTCAATAACTTTGCGTAAGTTCAGTTTTTCGACTCGCGAACTTGGCTAAACTTTGACGTTTTTTAATATTTTAGTTTTAACTTTTAGTCCGCCAAGATCAAATTTCCGATGTGATTTAAATCTGTCTGTATAATTATTTTATTTTTAATTCTTCATTTTCGATTTACGAGTAATAAAAAGGGCATAAGGAATAGTTTATCAAATATTTATTCATGTACTGTGTGACAGGCATTTGATGAACAGTAGAAGCGGGATTTATGGGTTGATTTTATTGGTTAAATTGAGTTTTTGTATTATTTTATTTCCAAATGTATATCTTTCTTAGCTCAGTTCGAATTATTAAGCCTCTTTTGGATGGATGTTGATATATTTTTAATAAATATTAAATTATTTTAATGATACACTAATTTTTATTAATTATATAAAATTTTTAATTAGAAGAATTTCCACCAACTTAATTTACTTTTTTTTAAACAAATTTTAATTCGAATAAATAAAAATGTTTAAATGAAAGATAGGGTATTAATTAAATATTAAAGCAATGATAAGATAAAGATTCAGATTGTTTAAAACAATTTTACGTATAATTTTTTAAATTTCATTCTAGGTTTTTTTGAACTTTTTAAATAAAAATTCTTTTGGTTTAATCATATTTAATCAGCCTTCTGAGTATAGGTTATCTCGATAAAAAAAATAACAAAAACATAATTTAACCTTCTTAAAAATTTAGATTTTTAAAAATAAATTTTATAATTTATATAATGTCTAAGATTTAAACCTAATCTTGGAACTTAAATTGTGAAGAAAAAATTATGCACAAAGGAGAAGAACATGGATTAAATATATTCATAAAAATAAAAAAAATTATGTTTACAAAAAAGTAAATTTGTGGTAAATTTTTATATAATAAAGGACTTCATGGTATTGAGTCATGACATCAAAGTATCGTTCAGGACTTTTTTAAATTTGTTTAAAAACCGATCCTTTTTTATTTAATTATTTTTCAAATATTTAAAACCTTATTAAAGATATAGTTTTTAATTTAATTTGATGAAAATTAGCTTCTTTTATAATTTAATTTTGTCTTTATTTGATTTTCTAATTTTTCCTTTTAAACGTAAAAAATATTTCAAAAAATTAATAACATTAATTAAAAAATGTTTTTTGTGATATAGATTTATTCAAGTTTTGAACTTGTGTCGAATATAATAATATATTTTAAGGAATTTTAAAGTATTTATTGAAAATTCTTGAACTTTATTGCGATTCTTCTATTTTGTATTGAAATTATAATTAATAATTTTTCGTTACTAAGTTCTTTGAGCTACTTCTTTTTTATATGAATTTTATTCATATTAATATTTCCTGTCAATTATTTATCATATAATTTTGGTAAAAGACTTATTAATAGATTTATATTTGTAAATTGTTAAAATTAATTTTTTGCTGTTTGATTGTGAGAATTTTTTTTTTACGTAATTACTTTATTTTAAATTAAAATATGTAAATTTAATTAAATATTTTAAATATTGTAATTAAAAAATAATAATAATTCAATAATCATGTATAATACGCTAATTTACATATAAGACCAAAAGCAAAGTCTTAATGAAGCATTCTTGTCATCATCATTTTCAATGACCTCAGTCAAAATAAAAATTAACTGATCATCATCATCATAAAATTTTGATTCTATCGGATTCGGTGAACATCTTGCAAAAATACAATTTGTGTGTATGAGTGGTTTCCATAAAAAATGCATAAAAAAATTTTAAAAACAAAATAATTAAAAAATTTTATTCCTCATAATTTATCGGTTGTTTTTGTAATGCAAATAAAAAATTTCTAACAAATTTTTTTCATTAATATTAATAATATAAATTAAAAAAAATTATTTATACATCAGAAATTCATATTAAATGGTTCTTAAATCAAAAAAGAAGAAAATTAATAGGAAATAAATAGTAAAGAAATTCAAGTAAGAATAATACGTGTTGGCGCGTTTCTTAAAAGTGTCAGCGCGTTTGTCATGGCCTTTTTGAAAATCATTGAAAATTTTGAAATTCTATTTTTAATAAGATTATATAAAAGGTTTTAAACTCCAAAAAGAAATTAAAAATTTAGAGTATTTTTAAAAAATTTAAAAAGATTTATTAAATTAATGTAATATAATATTCCAAAAATTTTAATATTTTCAAAATTTCAGTTTCCTTGAAATTAGGGTGTGGCAGTTTTTAAAAACGCACTAGCACTAGAATAATACACAAGTATTAAAAAATAATAATTAAATAAACCATAAGTAAATTTTCTTTAATATGTCAAATAATTAAAAACCGTAAAAAAGTTAGTTATTTTTAATTCTTTGATTTATATATTGAATTCTGTTGTCTACTCATTTCTAAAATTTATTAATTTTATTGTATACTTTGCCTTTCTTATGTATAAACAAACTAGAAGTAAAAAATATTTTTATTTTATTTAGTTATTTAATGTAAATTATATAAAAAAAAAGTTAATTATTAGTGTTTATTATATTAAATTTATGCATTCTCTTTTTGCTAGTTAGCGCTGACTCATTTAATAATATTATTCTCTGTTGTAAATTTTTGTGTTAAAAATAATTAATGATTTTTTACACATTAATTTTATGATTTTTATTATTAAATTTGTAAAGTTATTTTATTTGGTTTCAGTCAGATTTTAAAAATAGAAAAATTTTATTATTTTTTTAATTGCAACTAATGGTTAAATTAACTTTCATCATGCTTCTATCAATAATGAAATAGATTTACTTAAAATCTCATGCCCTCACTGTTGTTGTTCAGCGAGTCAAACAACGTATTTTTATCGCATTGCTACTAGAATGCTATATTTCATTATCATTTTATATTAGAATGAGTATTTATTTCGTTTCTCTAACATTAATTCCAATTTTCAATTGTTTATTTTCACAATCATTGTCTGCAGTAATTTTCATTATTTTGCAAATGAAATTTTGGTTAAATAGTTCAATATTAAATCTAAATACAAACATTTAAAATAATTGATTTAAATCTTTGTAATTTTTTAATTTATTCTTTTAAATATTTTAACTAGCGGGTGCGTGAACCGTCGGGTATTTAGCTGGGATAAAGCGCTTCGCGCTTCTTGAGCTTCGCTACCTAGGTCTGATCATGACTTATAGGGAGAGATGGTCCCAAATGTTTAGCACGGGTGGAAGAGGTACAACCACGGGGGAACATTGTTAAAAATTGGTAATTTTTAGGCCGCTTCGCGGCCTCAGACGGGCGCTCCGCGCCCGTTTCTAAATTTTTTGGACTATTAGGGCCGCTTGGCGGCCTCAGACGGGCGCTCCGCGCCATTTTCAAATTTGTTGGCTCATAAGGCCGCTTCGCGGCCTCAGACGGGCGCTCCGCGCCCGTATGTTAAAAATAAGAACAATTATTGCATTACCATGAAATAATTATATTAATGAGAAGAACCACAGACAGGATCAATAGAAAACGAGATAGCCAAGAATTATAAAAAATTTATTGTTATAATTAACATGTTTTTATTTTTCATATTAATTAAACAAAAAAATCAATACTTGGTGATAAAAATAACTTAAATAAAATAATTATTTACAAATAAACCCTCAAAATCAAATCAGTTAAAATGATATTGTTATATTTTAAATAAAAAAAAATGAGTAAATCTCTAATAAAATGAAATGAAATCAAAGAAAGTTATTTCAATATTTTCACTAAATAAGTAAAAATAACAATATTTAATAGGCGTTTTAATAAAATCAATAGGATAGAAATAAAAAAGGAAAACGAAATATTTATTTATGAATATTCGAATAAAATGCTTTCCATATTTTACGTTTCGCGATATTTATTTTTGTATTGATAGCATTTTTTAATTATTTATACTTTAGGTTTGTTTTTTTATTAATCGCATGTAAGCTTTAATATTAGTTTGTTTTATTTTCTCGTAGATATTTAAATTTTTTGTTCGTTATCTTTAATTTTGCTATTAATAAAAGATAAATTACAAAAAGTTTTCATTTTATTAGCAAATTATTATTTGTTATTTAATATTCTTTTATTAGTTGTTTAAGATAATGATGATATTCTTCTTTTGCTATATCATAAATAATTTATTTAAGTCAATTTTGTTAAAATTTAATGGAAGAATCAGAGAAGTATTGTATTACAGGTTGGGGACTTTTTGTTCATTTTATAATAATCACATATAAATTAGTAATATTTTTGAATTTTACATGTCATTTTTTATTTATTCGATTTTGTTTAATTTCGTATTTTTCTTTCATTCGGCGATCTCTGTTTTAATTAGTCAATTAAAATCTCAAGCAATTGTCGGTTCTTTTCTTCTAATTGTGTTGTCATAATTGAATACCAATTTTCATTTTATATTTATTAACATAATTTCAAACTTTTACATTAACTGATTATTTATTATAAAATTTTATTAATACAAAATTTTTTTATTGGTTTTTACAAAAATAACGAAGTTTCGAACTCATATTTTGTTTTACTCTATTCGATGTATGCTTAATAATTATTATTTTAAAACTATTAATGAATAGCTTTCAAATTAATTTTTTTTTAATTGTCAGATAAAGATTAAAGAATGTAATTTTTATATAATAATTTATTAATATATTTATTAAATTAATAAATTATATATTATCCTGGCATTAATTTAAGTATGAATTGCCAATTCAATAAAATTTTGGAGATTTATTGTTTTATATTTATAGCAATTTTTTAATTTTATTTGAGTTTAATTCATCTCTGCCTGAAGATGAAATATTTGTTGCATTGCGTATTTTGGATTCATGAACATATATTTAAAGCAAATTAATACTTGGCGTAACCGTGTTTTTTGTTTTGATCTTGACATTAATCTAAATTGTGCTTATTTTTATCAATGAGTATTATTTTTCCTTACTTTAAGCATTTGCGTTCAAAAAAATTTATTTTTTAGACATATCATATTATTTTTAGCTGAAGATTATTAATTTGAAATAAACCTAATGATATCATTTTTTTCTTTGCTCATCAATGTTTTTATCATTTAAAATTATAAGAATCATAATTAATTTTTTTATCTCTTACTTATAAATAGATTATTCATTTTGTCTTATTGCTTCTCTCAACGTGTACATGAAGAATTGAAAGTTTTATTAAATTTTTAGATACTTTGTTTTCAAATTTAAATATCCCTCTAAAAATAAGAAATTAAATTAAAATTGTTTTGAAAAGTCGATATTTCATTTTTTATATTTTAATTTCATTAGGATTTCAATTTTTTTAAAATTTATTTTGCATTAAATCTTTATTTAATTTAAATCAGAAAATATTTTTAATTTTTTAGTTACAATGACATTGGATATACCTATAAATTAATAATTATTTAATAAATATTTACTTAATAAAAGTGATTTTGTTTTATTTATTTGCAAATAGATTTTTTTTTGGATTTTCTTAATCCAACAATAGTTTTATTTATATTTTCTTTTATACTTTTAAATATAAAATATATGGTTTTTGAAATGCTTCATATAATGTTAATAATCGAAATATATTTTGTTTATGTCATTTGTTAGTATTCATTTTATAAGTTTTATTTTTATTATTTAAAAATGATGCATGAATCATTAATTAGAATTGATTTCAATTGAATTATATTTAATTTTATTTGTAGAAAAGGAATATGATTTTAAAGAATGTTTCTGTTATATAAAAATAAAGTTAGATTCTTATTGACTTTTTGGTTAAATTAGTGTACATTGACTTGATTATTTTCATTAAATTAATTCTATAATAATTGTTATTTATTTTATTGAATAGTTGGAAAATAAAATCGCTTTTTTCTTTTAAAGTGTAGCGTATTGTTTTCTTTATTGATGAGATTATATATGGTTTCTATCAGTATTTCTATTTATTTTAAGTTTTACATTCAACGATATTTTTTTCACTATTTTTTATTATTTCTAAAAATATCATACCTCACGAAATGTAAATATGAAAAAGTTTCGTGGTTTAGTAATTCTAGTTTTAAATAATATCATTTTTTTTATTAATGCTTTTTACTGTGTAAAATGGATTTGCATTCCCCTTGTTTATTAAGTATTTGATTATGCATTTATACATTTTTATTATTTTTTTAATATGAATGAAGCAGATATGGCTTTTATTTTTATCTTTTACTAATAAATTTATTAATTTCGAAATTAGTTGCTTTCGAGTTATTGATTTTGCCTCGCGTTTAAAAAAATGATTTATTTAAAAACTCTACAAAAATTATCATTTCAAAAAATAAATTCTAAAAAGCTAATAGTATAACAATAAAAAAGAAATGGAAAAAAATTAATATAACTCAAGTGATTTAATTGTTTAGTTTTTAATCATATAATTATGAAATAATTCAAAGAATTTTAATATTAGCATACCGACATGTAAATTTTTTTTGTTCGTCTGTTAACAAAAATATTGTTTATTTACTAATTATAATTACTTTTATTTTTTTTTTGTTTTCTTATATTACCTTAATTAATAAAATTTTTTGTCATTCTTATTGAATAAATAATACTTTTTTATAAGATTTATTTAGATTCTCACGAGGAGCTCAATGCCTATACGGTCGAATCGGTTTTCAGGAGATCCAGACTTTGTTTTTTATTTACAGCTTTTCCAGCTTGCTAAAATTTATTTTTGTAAATTAATTTATGATTTTTTTGTCAATTATTTATTTAAAGAATTTATTTTACTGAAATAAATGTAGCATATAATATTTAAAAATGAATCCAAAAGTAAATCGAATTACTTCATTTCTCAAACTCGGTTATTTTTGATTTTAATGATTATTTATTTTGTAATATTTCAGAATTAATTTTAGATTTAAGTGCTTTTTAAAGTTTAGCTTTTATAAAAAAAATTTTGTTATGCATGGATTCTTTTGAGATGAATATTATTTTTATTATCTCTATCAAGCCAATTGCATGCTTTCAAATAAATTTCGATGTGTTGAAATATTTACATTTATTAAATATTTGATCTTATTCAAATGTTCTGGTTTTACCTTTACCGATCATTTTCTTATTGAAAAGTTATTTTAAACGTTTTAGATTTGTGTTCAAAAATTTATGTATTGATTTTGATAATTTTTGGAATTATTTAAAATAAAAAATTTTTAGTTATATTTTGTTCGGTTTATGTACTGAACTTATTTATTAGTCAAATTTGATTTACCATTTGTTTTTGCACTGTCTTTTACCTTTATTTACGTGGCGGCATTGTTTTTTATATTCTATTTATTTCTCATATATCACGCCTTTTTTTAATTATTAAATTTTAAAATTAATAAAAACATAAAATGCTAATAAGTAAAAATTAATATAAAGTAAAACTTCATTAATTGTACGTTAAACATATAAACAAATATTTAGCAACAATTAATTTCATGTCTATTGTTCAATTAAACAAATGTTTATGACAGATTTGGACGTGGTTTAAAAATTTTATTTTTAAAGACTATTTATTAATTTATTAAGTTTTTGTTAAATGTAAAATAATATAAAATAAAGATATAAAAAATATACCTAAAATTTCTATATTTATAAATCATATGAATTTGAAAATAAAGCCGAGAAATTTTTCAAGTATTTTATTTATTTACGCTAAAAATAACGGTAAGCATTTAAAATTTGTATTCCAGCTAAATATCACACAAAATAACTAAAAAAAAATTATAATTTCAAATAACAAATAAATTTCTTTTGTCACAGAAAAAAAACTAAATAAACTAAATATGATTTATTATAAAGCAAAGCGCGAAAACAATGGACAAGTAGAAAAGACAGCAGATCCGTAGCTTTTTTCAAGGGAATTAAAGAGTTTTATTTTTAAAATTTCTATTTATTTAAAAAAATTTATTAAAATAACTATTAAAAACAATTATTAAACTCAGAAGATAAATGAATACAGTTTAAAATTAATTAATGAGTACCACAAAAATTAATAATTATAATCTTTTCTAATTTGTAATAAAATATAATTATACGTAAAAATGAATTTACTAAATGCAAATAAAACTAAATTAAATACTAATGATTTAAAAGATGATTTCAATTTATTTTAAATTTTGAAATTAAATCAATGTTTATGATTAAACAAAAGCAACTATTTTAAGAATAAGAAAAAGTTAAAGAAATAATTATGTAACTATTTTTATATTAATCATGGATCTTTTTTATCAAATTATTTAAATATATTCTTGAAAAAAAAATAAAACTCTTTTTAAATAATAAGAATTTAGAGATGTTAAAAATTACATACCTAAGAAAAGTATATTTTTTCTAGCTAAAATAAAGTAAATGATATTAATACTAATACGTAATATATGAAATAAAAGAATTAATTTTTCGCATCCTTGTATGTTATATCATGCAGTCAATATAACGATTTTTAAATATAAATTCATATTGAATAGAATAAATTACAACAATAAAAGTTAAAAAATAATAAAGCAGTGCTCGGGATCGGCAAGTTAATAAAATAATAAATTTAAAAATATTGCATGATTTAAATTCTTTTAATAAAATAAAAGTAACTAATACCAATTTATTTAGTCCTGATAATAAATAAAGGGCACTTCTTCACCATTATGATGTAAAAAATGTAATTTACACAATATATAAAAAGTTCATTTTGGCGACACTAACAGATCCTCATTTTATTTCGATCGCAATGTACATGAGAATGAATGTTTTATAGTAAAATAATTATGAAGAATTACGAATTACTTTTACCATTTAATAGGTAAAAAAACAATAAATTTTTGTCAAATCAGCTCGAACATTATGAAATAATATTAAAATAAAGAAGAACACCTAAGATATAGAACAATATATAATTTTTTTTTTATCTTACTATTGCTAAGTATTTCAATTTTCTATACATAATGAACTAAAATTATATTAACCAGAATTGGAAGAAATAACGAGGACGGAGCCGAATGAAATAAATAATAGCAGAAAATATCTGTTTATAAAAAACGGGACTATAATTGAATAAAATAAATGCCAATAATTGTGAAATTTTTATTTATAAAAAAATTCAGCAAAATTAACATAATAATAAATTTTTGTAAATAAAATTAATATAAACTAAAATTCAATATGTATGAATTAAATACTATAAAATTTTTAGTAAATGATAAATTAAATGAAATTAAAAATGTTTTAAAAAACAAATAATTTAAATAAGTAATAAACAATGCTGAAAATAATAATAAAAATTATAAATTTCAATCATATTAATACTTAGTTAATAAAATTTAAAGATATTTTTTACGGAAAGAAATAAATATGTATTGATGATGCATAGCTAAAAATAAAAAATTAAATTTATTTGCCAACAATAATAATATTTTGTGTAAGAATAAATATTATTTAATAAAAATTTCTCTGAAATTTATATTAAATTTATAATGGTGTTGCCAAGGTTAAAAGAAGAATACCCAAGCTCATCATTTTTGAATAAATGATTGTAAAAATAATATTTTTTATTAAACTTAATAGCTAAATAAATTTCAAGAAAATTTTTTAATCTAGATGCAAGAATAATAAGAAAATAAAAATTTATTTTTAAATTTAAAGCAAATCAATTAATATTAAATTAAATCAGAAAAAATAAAATTTTAAAGAAATCTAAATAAAAAAATGTGAAATTGATTAGAAGATAAAATTTTGCTTTTGCTTCAATTAAACAATTTTTTCTATCGAATGATTAAAGGAGGAATTTGAAAATTACGATTACCAGCTCAAGAAATTATTGTAATTATAAAAGACAACAAAAAACTCAATTTTTCATAGAGTTGAATGAGTTTATAAAGAAAAAAAGATTTATTATTATAAAAAAATAATTAATATTATAATATTTATTTTATTGCATTCGAACATCACAATCTCTGCACAAGTTATTATTTGCGAAAGATAAACACAACAAACAAAATTTAAAAAAAAAAACATTTAGAATATTTCAACTGTATAAATATAACGACAAGAAAATAAAATATTAAAAAAATAAAGTGAATAATGAAAAAATAAATAAATTATTTACTAAAAATATTAAAACTGTTAGTTATTAAAAATCAAATTTTTTATCCAATCTAACTAAATTCCGTCCAGTTTTGCTTCTGGTAAAATATCTTATTATAAACCCGATTAAAAATTTTCACTTAGTTAGGAAAGTAAATTTTAAAAAGCTAATTATATAGCAATAAAAAAACAACATAATAAAATGTAAAATAATTAAGTCGAATATAATTTATAAAAATTAATACATTAACCCACGCATTGATTGGAAGCAATGCGATCTTTTAAAATAAATAACCAACGAACCAAGAAAAACCCATTTTTTGTTGAATTTATTTTCATACTAATGAGCAAAAAATCGTAATATATAATCGGTAAATTAGTAAGTAAATAACTAAATAAAAATAGTAATTACTACTGAATACCTGTGAAAAATGAAAAAAAAATTAAAAAAGAAAAATATTATAACTGAAGTATAAAAACACATAATTTAATATAAACAATATTTAATGTTTTCTCGACTGAAATTCAAATAATTAATATATACAGATAAATCTTCTTTGTAAAACAATAATATTTTTTGTGACTAAATTAAATATTTAAATTTTAAAATCTAATTTTAAATTATACCAGCGAGCTTTTGAATGATATTACATATATTTTTTAAGACATTTAAAAAATTCCAAAAACAAAAAATTATAAGTCCACCTATGGGGGATTTGCAAACTTCTAATAAAAAAGAATAGTTAAAGGCCGCGAATATTTCAATGTTATCTAACAAAATCATGCTAACATATTTGATCTATTTATTCCAAAAGCATTAAATTATTGGAAAAAAAA